>JAOTAX010000008.1:846430-858079 GCA_025629825.1 Erythroxylum guanchezii
AAGACGTGACATTACGTATGATCGGTGACAATATTATGTGCAACACGTTTTCCATCACCTAAATACACATGGTTGCATTAGCCATACATACTTTCCTCAGAATTCTTGATTTCTATGAGTTTTATTGATAGTGATAAAGGAAGGCAATAATAAAACCAAAAATTACTCTGCAAAACAAAAAAAAGAAATCACATACGTTATATCCGTAGCACGTGATCAGCAAGCTTTTCCGTGGTTTCGTGTATCGCATTGTAGAAAATGAAATTTTGGACTTTGGAATCGTTACGTTTCCCAGCGCTATGAGACAGGGTGACTTCGATGGGGAGACTAAGGTACCGACCGTGAAAAACATGAGCTTAACGTTAAACATGTGTAGGGACAAAGTACAGTTTCAACTGTTTTCCGATTTATATATTTTGGATTCTTATGGGAATATGGTTTACTCGTTTTAAGCAATAATTGGAGAAACAACAGGTAATTAAATAGCTAGGGAGGGGGTGAAATTTTAATTTGTTAAAATGTTGAAATTCGTAGGTAATTAAACTGGACCACAGCTTCGTGGATGTGCAGGTTCGGATAGGATTTATTTAATATAGCAGTCAAATAAAGCCTAAAACTGTTTCATATCCCTCTAATATTTTATATATTTGCTTTTCGGTTCCATGTATCGTAAGTGTTGGGAGAGTATTATGTCGAACTTGTGATGTATCGCAGTTACGGACAGACTTTTCACAAGTCACGTGTACAAGCGACGACGGCGAGCATAGATGACCAACGAGTTATGTGATGTGACATTTTGTTGATTGATTTGTATTGCTTTTAAATTCTTAATTATTATCTTATTAGTTAGCTTTTAAGTACTTGCACGTCGTGGATTTCTGTTTTATAGGAAGTAGTTGTTGATTTTTTGTATAAAAATTTGTACGATGGAGTTAAGGAGAAAAAAGAGAATTATTGTAATAATCAGTATTACAGAGATATGTGGGTTCTCTCTTAATGAGCCCACCTTTATATTCATTGTAGGTTATAGAAGAAGGCAACCCCGTAAATACTTCCTTCTACAGGAATTATAGGTTGATATCATTGTTAATTAATCACCTTGTAACAGAACTTTAATAAATTGATATCAAAGTCAACAGTCACGGGCGATTCATCTTCCAATCTAAAAGACAATTCAAAGCTTTTGTTAAGATGTACCAAAAGGATTGCCAAAGGCTCTGAGAGGAGTGTCAAAGGGATCAAGTGAAACTTTCCAATTGAATTGAAGAATTTTTTCAAGATTTGGTAGCCACTAAGGTGGACGGACAACAGGGACATTATTGATAGCAAAAATGACATAAATAATTAAATTGGAATGAGTTATCTGAATGCAAGACATCATGAAAAATCACTGTCTTAAGTCAAAAATTTTCTCTCTATTGTACAGCAAGACAACGGAATCCGACCCCAGGGTTAACGCCTCCTCTACCAGTTTCGGTGCATTCTAAAGGAAGGAGTAGGAACTGTCTCCGTGAATTAACAAAAACAAACAGATGTAAAATGAAAAGGTAAGAGAATTTGTGTGTAAAGAAGCTTGTCTGTGAGAAGGAGCATTGTATGGAGAAAAAATGAAAAACAAGCACAATCGTATGAGAAGAAAAGGGGAAAAAAACAAATGCTCGGGCTATATTTATATATAGAGAGAGAGAGGAGAGCTTTATACGTTAACCATGACATAAAGAAATAGTAAAGTATATTAAAGTTATGAACGTCTGTTATGGTATTAAAGAGGATCTGTGAGAGTTGATAAACAGAAACGTTATTAACGTTATAGGGTAATAAAAGTTTTGGAACAATAATGCTAATAATTCCCCATTTGGTCCAAAACTTGAGAAACAAGCTATAACAATTTAGGAGAAAAATAGGAGAACAACCAGGTGAACTAAGTCTTGAACCTGGTGTCCAAGAAATTTCGAAGACAAAACCTGCTAGAGAAATAAACAGCCTCAAAATGCCCTGGTCTCATAATCACTTTAGAGAGATAGTCCAACTACTCTCATAAGAGGGTAGCTGGCCTCCCACAATCACGTAGGTGAGTTCATCAAGTGTGTATTAGTCACACCGCCCAAACGTGGGCTATGGAACTCATTAAAGACTAAACAATCTAACCTCATCAAACACAGTAAAGTCATACTAGGGACACAATTCGGCAACTAAATATATCTCAGTATTATTCCACAAACAAAATACAAGTAAGTAGTCATCACATTTCGTTTGACCCATTGAACTTAGTTTCCTAAGACGAGTATCCATCACGAGGTTACTACACAATTAGGCTTAACCTTTTTAGCATGCTTTGAAACTAGTTTCCTACTCAAAGCTTTTGTAAACAGATCCGCTAAGTTTCTCTCTAACTTGACATAGTCTAGAGAGATTACACCATGTCTAATTAAAGTACATACAATTTTATGTCTCAATTTGATATGTCTACATTTGCCATTATATGCCTTGATCTTCGCAACATGAATGACAACTTGTGAATCACAATGAAGGAACACAGAAGGAATTGGTTTTTCCCAAAGCGAGATATCTGCTAAGAGATTCCTTAGTCACTCAGCTTCCCGTCCTGCCAGCTCTAAAGCCATCAACTCAACCTCCATTGTTGATCTCGCAATACATGTTTTCTTGGATGATTTCTAAGACATTGCAGCTCCTGCCAAATTAAAAACATAACCACTAGTAGAGTGTATATCATCACTCTCCGTAACCCAGTTAGCATCATAATACCCCTCCAATACAGGAGGATGGCCACTAAAAGATAATCCATAATGTATAGTACTTTTCAAATATCTCAACAAACAAATTAATGCATTCTAATGCTCTTGACTAGGATTATGAGTATAGCTACTAAGTCTACTTACACAATATGCAATATCAGGATGAGAATAATTCATCAAGTACATCACGCTACCAAGAATTTTATCATACTCAACTTGGTTCACACTATCACCAAAATTTGTCTTTAAAGCAATACTAGCATCATAAGGAGTCTTGACTGGTTCAATATCATAGTAACCAAACTTCTTCAACATTTTCTAAACATAATGAGTTTGATTCAACCTAAAACCAAAGTCAGTCCTATCAACTTTGATTCCTAAAATAAAGTCCACAAATTCAAGATCTTTCATATCAAAGGAAGACTTTAGCAGACTCTTGGTGGTATTAATGACAGATAAGTTAATACTAAAAATAAGCATATCATCTACATAAAGAGTTATAATCACACAACCATTGATGTCAGATTTCATGTAAATGCAAGAATCAACATCAGAAGAGGTGAAATCGTGTTTGAAAATCTCACTTTCAAATTTCTCATGCCACTGTTTGAGAGCTTGTTTAAGTCTATATAAATACTTAACCAACTTATACATCTTTTGTTCTTGACCAGGCACTCTAAACCCTTCGAATAGGACCATATAAATTTTCTCATCAAGATTACCATTCAAGAATGTGGTCTTAACGTCTATTTGGTGCACATGGAGCTTAAATACCGAGGCAATAGCAAGCATCATCCTTATAGATGCAATTTTAGTAATAGGAGAGTAAATATCAAAAAAGTCCAATCGTTCCTTTTATTTAAAGCCTTTCATCACAGGTCTTGTCTTAAACCTCTTAATGGTTTCTTCAAGTCTCAATTTCTTTTTAAAAATCCACTTATACTCCAAAGGCTTACAACCTCGAGGTAGATAAACTAAAACCTAAGTTTTATTAGACATGATTGATTCTAACTCACTATTTATGGCTTTCTTCCAAAAGGTAGCATCCATAGATCTCATTACTTCCTCATACATTTTGAGACCTTTCTCAATAATATAAGTCACCACAAAATCGTGATCTGTCCCCAAAGTTAACGCCTCCTCCACTAGCTTCAGTGAACTCCAAAAGATGGAGTAGGAACTGTCTCCGTAAATTAACAAAAACAAATAAACGTAAAATGAAAAGGTAAGAGAATTTGTGTGTAAAGAAGTCTGTCTGTGAGAAGGAGCGTTGTATGGAGAAAAAATGAAAAACAAACACGATAGTGTGAGAAGAAGTGGGGGAAAAGCAAATGAGTGTGCTATATATTTATACATAAAGAGGAGATCTTTATCCGTTAACCATGGCATAAAGAAATATTAAAGTATATTAAAGTTATAAATGTATGTTATGGTATTAAAAAGGATATGTGGGATTTAGTAAACAGAAACATTATTAACATTATAAGGTAATAAAAGTTTTGGAACAATAATGCTAACAACTATAAACGTGAACTGAGGACCATGAAAACCCATGTTAGGTGCCAACCAAATGAAGGGAAGAATGCAACCTCCTCGCTATTCTTGGTTGGAGTACCCGATTTATGATGGGAAAGATAACCCACTCGCTTGGCTAAGTCGTTATGATCACTACTTTCTGCACCAACGTATTCCAGAGGAGGAAAAGTAGAAATTGTCTCTTATCATCATGATGCTAATGCGTAAGTTCGGTTCCCTAAGTTAGACAGAGATAGACCTGGCATCCCATAAGAAGAGTTCAAACGACAATGTCATTTGAAGTTTGGCCCTGCAATTCAAAGAACTAAATTGGGGGAACTCTCCAAATTGTGGTAGGTGGGAATGGTAGAAGATTATCAACGCACAAATTTGAACAATTAGCAGCTTGCGCCAACTCTCTCGCCTCAAAATAAGAGATGGAAATATTCGTAAGTGGGTTGTAAGAGTATATTGCAATAAAAGTAAAACTACATAGGCATAGGGATTTAATCAATGATGTAAAAACTAGACTGGACTGGCCATTTCAATCAGATTAGGTACGAACTAGATTGGTTTTCGGTTCGAGTTTTAGTTTTAACCATTGTCAATAAAAATCTGCCAGCTTTTGTACCGTGAATCTAAGAAGAAGAAGGAGAGCGAGAGTAGACGCCCAAACCAACTACTCTCTTTGGGAACCACCCACTCACACATCACCAAAGGCATCGATTCTTCTTCTACCTTTCTCTATATATGTACTGACTCAAACCCCCAAAATCAAAATAAATCGACTTTCAATCATACAATGAAGCAAAGCACAAATCCAACGACAACTAAAGATATGCATCATTTTATATGTGTACATCTCAAAAGGAAGCGAGAACAACATAATATTAGCATAAGCAAGATAAAGGGTGAGATCTTAATCTAGTTCCATCTATATGATAATGAGAGAGATTGAAAGGGAAGAGTAGAAAGATGAAGCTAAAGGATGAAGATAGGTAAAAAGAAAGAAAATCAAAAAGCAGAGAGATGCATAAGATAATGAGAGGGAAGAGCAGAAAGATGAGGCTAACGGACGAAAATAATAAAGAAGCTGAGAGATAATGATAACAGCTGTCTACAATTGTTCTTAAAAGTTGGGTATACTCTGATATGGGATTTGCTCATGGAAATAAGGACTAGGGATTTGATCACTTATTTTAGTAGAAAATTATATTGTTAACTACAAATTGGGTTTAAAAGAATGGTTAAGAAAAAAAAATAAATTGTGGGGACCAATTATATACATATATATAAATACTTATGTAAACATTTTAAATTTTATATATAAAGCTAAGAGCTTTAGGAATATTAAATCATGAATATTAAACTATAATAAAATTATTTACTTCCTAAAAAAATTAATCTTTATATGTTACGCTCAGGATTTTAGTATTAAAAAAGACAAACATTAAAATCAACTAATCAATTAGTGAATAGATTCATTTTTAACAATAAGAGTTGTTATTTATTAAAATAAACTGAATTGAATCGAAAAGTTAATTAGTTCAAAATTTATACTTCTTATTTATTATTTACTAATTTTATGGCAATTTAATACTGATTGAACCTTTAAACCTTAAAGCTTTTCTTTGGCTGGTTTAATGTTCAGTCCAGTTTTTAAAATATTAGATTTAACTAATGCAATGAGGCTGGCCCGTCTGTATGAGAGGCATGATGGCCCAAGAATCCCAGCCACTGCTTCCATAAGATCTTCCAGACCATCACCCAGCCCTTCATCGGCTTCTCCTTACTAGAAATTGTTTAAACGCCTTACTAGAGTAGAGATGGAAGATCGTAGATCAATGGGGCTCCGTTTTAATTGCGATGAAATCTATACAAGGGGGCATTAGTGCAAGCGACTCTTCTGGTTATATGGGGTCACAGAATTGGTTCGAGAAGAAGAAGAAGGACAAGACGCTTAAGAACAAATTGAACCCAAAATCTCTCTCCACGCCATAACCAGAGTCACATCAGGAGGACAGACCATGAAAATTCAAGGTGAAACTATAGGTCCCGATGGGTCAACAAATTGGACCTTGGAATGAAACTCTATGTGATGGTGGCGAACGGTAGCAAAATCTGAATTCTAGGTCAATGTCCAAGAGTGTCGATTTTAATGAATCACCAATTGATTTATATTGATTTGTTTATTCTCAATTTGAATGGTATTGATGTGGTGTTGGGAGTTAATTAGCTTCAATCATTGGGACTAATTTTGTGGGACTTTGGGCCTAAATCTATAATATTCAAATGGAATCGAAGAGTGGTTGAATTATAGGGTGTAGAGAGTTTTTGCCCACCTCCTGTTACTCAGCTCAACTTCACAGAAGTTGAGTCTCATTCGAACACAACGTTGAGTGAGCTTCTGACCGAATTTGAGTGCATATTCCGCAAACTGATGGGGCTTCCCCAGTTCATAGTTGTGACCATTGCATCATCATAAAACCAAGAACGAGACCTATAGTAGTCAGACCTTATCGGTACCCTCATGCACAAAAAGATGAAATAAAGAAGCAGTGCAAGGGGATGTTAGAACGAGGCATTATCCGACCCAGCCGATCACCATACTCCTTACCTATTTTTCTTGTGTCTAAGGTGGATAATACATGGCGATTCTGTGTGGATTACAGGGCATTGAACTCCCTAACGATCAAGGGCAACTTTCCAATTTCAGTGATTGAGAAGTTGTTGGAAGAATTACATAGGCTACGATACTTCACCAAACTAGATTTGCGTTCGAGATATCATCAAATCAGAATGAGTCCTTCCAATGTGGAAAAAACGAGTTTTTGCACTCATTACGGGCACTTTAAGTTCTTAGTCATACCCTTTAGTCTCACCAATGTCCCCAGCACCTTTCAAGCCTTAATGAATGAGGTCTTTTAGTCTCACCTACGCCACTTTTTTCCTTTGTTTTTTGATGATAGATTTATGTATAGTAAATCATAGGCAGATCATCTGTCCCGCCTTCAGGTAGTCTTTCACCTGCTTAAGGACTACTAACCTTTTCTGAAGCGATCCAAGTGCCTCATTGCTCAGTTCAAGGTCTCCTACCTAGGTCACATCATCTCAAAAGAAGGGGTGGCAATGGATCAAAGCAAAATTGCAACTATAGTAGATTGGCCCAAGCCAAGTATGGTGAAAGGGCTACGCAGGTTTTTAAGACTCACAGACTACTACTAAAGGTTCAAGCAGAATTATTGCACAATAGCAGCCCCCTTGACGACAATGTTGTGGAAAAATTCCTTCCAATGGATCAATGAAGCTTCCAAGGCCTTTAAACACTTGAAGATGGTGATGACCCACGCTCTGGCGTTGGGACTTCCAGATTTTACATAATTATTCATCTTAGAGTATATGCATCAAATTCAAGAATTGGTACAATTTTGCAACAAGGAGGGCAACCAATAGCTTATTTTAGTAGGCCACTTCCATTTTGTTACAAAGGGCTTCCTACTTATGAAAAAGAACTCATCGGGTTGGCTAAAGTTGTGTGTCATTGGGGAGCTTATTTATGGGGCAAACACTTTCTCATCCATACTGATCATTATAGCCTCAAATTCCTATTGGAGCAGTGAATTATTACTACCCCGCAACAACATTGGTTAAGTAAGCTCATGGGTTTTGATTTTGCAGTGATATATTGAGCCAGTAAATATAATAAGGTAGTTTATGCCTTGTCTTGACGTATGGAGGACAAGGCCATGATTGTTGTAATCTTTATGTCGCAGTTACCTTTATTTGAGTCGATTTGCAATGAAGTTCAATAGATTCTCAAATTGCAGCAGCTTATTCATAAAATCCAGCAGGACAAAGCAGCAGGGTCGTGGGCGTATAAGGATGGCTTCATCTTGTTCAAAAGAAGGATCCACTTACTCCTCACTTCTCCGTTGGTCATCACAATCCTATCTACCATACATGACAACAGTCATGAAGGTTACCAAAAAACTCTCCACCGAATAACTCAAGACTTCTATTGGAAGGGAATGAAGAGGTTTATTCCCTCTTTTGTACAGCAATATCTTGTATTCCAGTGCCACAAGATATAACACTTATATCCAGCTGGACTCTTGCAGCCTCTGCCTATATCATTAAAATATTATTATTTATTAAAATATTTTAATAAATAATAATATTTTAATTAATTAATTACAGTATTTTAATTAATGAATGAATTATATTTTAACTAATTATATTTTAATTAATTATAATGTACTTAATTAATTAATATTACTAATTTAATTAATTAATTATATTTTAATACAATTAGTAAAATGAGTCTCTACTAAGGAATGAGATTCATTCCTCTACTAAATGGGGGTATGGAGGATTCTCCCAAAGTGAGATATCAAACCATTACTCCTATAATCATAATCAACAACCAACTACTCACTTTTCATTCCATACCCATTAACTATTTCACAAACCCATCAACCAAGCACCTCCTTAATCTTGTTAACAACAAGTACACTAAACTCTCCCCTCACTATTACAACCCTTTTCGCATTCTTGCTTATATTGGTTCGGAGGTCTACAAGCTGGATCTTCCCTCCACTTCAAAATTACATCGTCTTTCATATATCCTACCTCAAACCTTTTTATGGGACTTCAGTACCTGTTACACCTTCTCTACCAATTCTCTCTCAAGGAGAAATCCATCCTCATCCCCAGGTTGTCCTTGACTATTGTATATTTCATAATCAGTCGCAAGCCTTGGTTCAATGGGAGGGTCTCTCCCCTGCTGAAACTTCCTGGGGTGATATTTCCTTGCTCTGTACTCGTTTTCCTTCATTTACACTTGAAGACAAGCGCGATATTAATGAAGGGGGTGATGTTATGGATAGATTTTCAAAAGACACGGGTGCAAGTGACGTGGGCCACAAATGGATAGCGAGTGATGTGATGCGACATTCTTGGGTTCCAACTATTGTGATTTTTGTTGATTAAATTGTATTGTCTTCAAATTCTTAGTTGTTATCGTACTAGTTAGCTTTTAAGTCTTGAATGTAGTGGATTAATGTTTTATAGGAAGTAGTTACTGATTTTTTGTTTAAAAGGATTGCATGATGGAACTCAGGAGAAAAAATAAAATTATTTCAATAATTAGTGTTACAAATATCTGTAGGTTCTCTCTTAACAAGCCTACCTTATATTCAATATAGGTCATAAAAGAAGACAACCCCGAAAATACTCCTTTTTACTGGAATCATAGGTTGACATCGTTGTCTTTTTGGTTGCCCACGAGGTGTTTTAGGAGGATTTTAATTATAAGAAGGTACCTTTAAGTCATTCACATTCAGACTAATCTCCGCTCGAGCCAAGTAAGTCCTTTACGGGAGGTAAAGTTCTGACCCTAAGTGTTAAACGGCTGCATATATGAGAGAAATTGGAACCCGTGACTTCACTTAAACCAGAAAAGCCCTTTACCAACTCACCTACACCTTGAGGTTATAGGTTGACATCATTGTTAATTGCCCAATAGCTCGATTGTAAATACAAGACCATAACAATCTCCAGCCTTCTTCGACGTGTTAGATGGAGGATGCCAAATTTACTTTTGAATGTATCTCTAGTATTTTATTATAGAATTTAGGATAACATATTTTAAAGTGATATTTTTTAATTTAGTACTTAAAATTTTAAATTTTTAATTAATTCTCTATTTTTTTAATTTTATCAATTCAATTTAAAACGTTAACTCTATTAGTATTTTATTAATTTGACCAATAATTTTTTTATATGACATGGAGATGTATATATGAAAAAATAATTATCAATTAATCATTTACATGAACTAAAACACATCCATATGTGGATTAATTGTCAATTAATTTTTTACGTGAAAGCTTATATGTCATTATAACAAAGAATTTATTAGTCAAATCAGCAAAATATTAACATAATTAATATTTTAATATGAGTTGTTAATATTATAAAAATTGAATGCTTAATTGAAAATTTTAAAATTTAAGCACTGAATTAAAAAAACTAAAACAAATCGAATGCTTTACAATTTGTTATCCCTCAAATTTATTATTTTTAATTTTTCATGAAATTTATATCACGTAAATTTTAAATTTTGTTTTATGATATAAACATCTAATCTAACTCTTTCTACTTTAGCTTCATGTCTTTTCTTTTCCTCGAGTGAATATTTATAAAAATAAATTTGAATCGTAATAATAATAGTAATCACAAGATTAAGGTTGTACTTGGGTACACAACTTACAAAGATTATATGATTAAAAAAGTAAAAGCCCTCCCTGCTACGAGTTCAACACCTTCTAATGCAAGGAATTGAAAATTCCAAACCACAGTTTAAATCATGCAAAAAAAAAAGCTCTAAATTTCAAAACAAATAAACAATTCTTATTTTGTGACTTCTATTTAAGTTCCTAAAAGTTGTCTTCGATTTCTCTTTGGCCTTTGCAATGATGGTAAGTAAAGTATTCGTTCCATCTTGAATAGCTACACTCTTTGTCTTATGTGTCGTCTTCAAGTTCAGGTGCCAGAACTTGGAAAAATCAGCCAAAGTTGAAGAGGATTGTTAAGTTTCCCACCAGTCGAAGTCCATGACAGGACAAATTGCTCGATCAAAATCAATACAGGTGGAGGTGGTGGTCACAGGTATACGACCGAGTCAAGATCAACTGCTATTGGCTCTTATTCGAGGACATTTAATTGTTTGATAGGAACTATTTTCTTTGTCATAATAGTGAAACTTTCAGACAAATCATAAGTTGGCATTTATAGATTTGTACTCTCTACTAATCATTTATTTCCAAAATTTTGTACCAGTTAACACTATCAGAGCTACTACTGCACCTGTCTTGACTATAAGAATTAAAGCTATTTATTTATGGAGGATCTATGGTCAATAATGAGGTCAGTATCTTATCTGGACTAAAAATAGGAGATCTCGGTTAGTGAGAGCACTTTGAATTAATGGTGGAAATTGGAATAACATATAGTGGATATTTATGACTTTTGTGCATTAATATGACTTATTCGGCAAATTGCAGTAAATGGTATCAATAGTCTGTTTTTAAAAATATAAAATATTCGTTCAGACTATATATCAGAAGAAGAATTTGAAAAGCTTATCCGTTATATATATATAAATATATATATATATATATATCCAGTGATGCAAGAAATTGAGAAAATTTCCGGTCTACATTCAATTCAACGATAGTTTGTAAACATATGCAAGGCTGCTAGGAGAAAACTTGAAAATTATAAATTATTAATAAGACTTTTAAATTGTCTTCTACTGATATTAAATTAATAGTACTAATCTCAGTAATATTAATTGAATTTTATAATTATGTTACAT
>JAOTAX010000008.1:858179-868321 GCA_025629825.1 Erythroxylum guanchezii
TAAATTGTCTTCTACTGATATTAAATTAATAGTACTAATCTCAGTAATATTAATTGAATTTTATAATTATGTTACATCCATCACAAATTATGAAACATATTTATGCTCTTTAGGACAGTTTTATACAATTAAAAAGGGAAAAAGTATTCCATATTTATGTTTAATTTGTGATTTATTCCTCGAAAGAATAAAGCAATAGATAGGTAAGGTGTCAGCTCAATCTATCCTCCACGACACTAAAATCCAAACGGAATGTTTGTTAGTAAAGGCATTATGAATCGATGATAGTATCTTAACTCTTAAGGCATGACTAATAGACCTCCTGGGTCGTTAGCAGAGGAGAAAAAAGAAACAAGGGTTTTTTCAATCTCCTCACTCAAAATCAAATCCTAGAGAAGTCTTTTATACTTTAGTAGAAATAAATACAGTAAAGAATACATTGAAATTAGAAAATTATCCACAAGTCTATTTTAAAATTTGCACTCTTTTTTTTTTTCTGTAAACATGTGATTGAGTCTTAGATTGCTTTTGAGTTTTATAACTGAAAGCTCTATTTAACTTTGTGATTTGTGCATTTCTTAAATAGAATAGACCAAAAGTGTGAACGAGTATTTGCAAAAATGCAGGTAGATGACAAGTTATACAATTATAGCACAAGTTGGAAGCTGAAGATGCAAATACATTTTACAAAAGTTGTTTAATATTCTGTGTCTATCTCATGCTGTAAGCATTCATCTATCCAATAAATGAGGACCACATAAATTATATAGATGCACGCTCATAAAATCGGATAGACACAAAGTAACAGAAACTGGTTATCTGAACAAAAAGCTAGAAAAAAGGATTCTAGCACGCGTTAACTCTTTTTTATTGGATATTTTTCTTCGTGTCATGCCACTCTTTCTTCGTGGATTCTAACCAAGAAAAAAGGCTATGATCTTTGATTGACAGAGAATTTGGGTCTTGGACTAAACTTTCTCTCGGGAAAAAACCAACCCATCGGGTTAGTCGAACTTCTAAGAGAGACTTTTGACCCGTAATTTCCACCTTATTTGCTTATCCTTCTAAAGGCTCAAAGTTTAAGGAGATTTCCGACCTTAACAACGTTCTAACCACCCTCAAGCTTCCTTAAATTCCAAGTCTTGTTAGTTTGTTACACTACTATAAAAATCTCAATGCTTTGTATCTTCCATAACTTTGTATACAACTCATCTTAGATCTTCCAATTAAGTAGCTCATTTGACTTGGTTCGATTCACGTAGTCAATGATCCAATATTAATTTATTGAAGAACTTGCATTGTAGGTTGTTACGTACATTGTTAATGGAGGATTATAAACCGACCCTTTGAATAATAGCAGCGGGAAAGCTAAAATATGTATGGATTCTTTGGCGCCTCTTTGGCCCTCTCGTCATTGCTAACAAGAGAAAGCTTGTGGCCGCCGATTTTGACCGAACCATTGATAAACAGTGACAGTATACGACGTGTATAGGTGCGTTAGGCCGGAGAGAAGTTCATCAGATTAAAAATCATTAATGCCTTTGAAGAACATGCAAGTCTATGAGAAAATATTTTCTAGTGGGACTGAGTAGACTATAGTGTGTGAATTTGAAGTCTGAATTATGACTGTGTATTTGGAAAATTTAATATTTCTAAAGGTTTAACAATGATTTTGAGTTTTGAATTGGAAAAATCTCACATTGGGAAGTGTATAACAAGATAGGAGACTTGAACATATTGTGAAATATCTACCTAGGATGTTGCTATTACAAGAAAATTATTGAATTCATGCGATCCTTAGGTTTTTCCTTTTATGAACATTTTATAGATTGAGCTTGCTGATAAGCACAAGTGTTTACTTTTCCACTTATTTCAAACTCTTAAAAATTTTAAGATAAATGAATTTTCAATACCAACAGCAATACCAACAATTTAATAAAAGTTTCACTAATCACGGGATCTGAGAAGGTACAAAAGTATATAATCTTATTTTTAACTAGTAGAAAGATTGTTTCCAATAGACCCACACAATATATAAATATAGACATAAAAGAAGATGATAATAATAATAATGTAACAATAATAATAATAAAATAAATATTTATAAATAAAAAATAAAAACGTAACAAAATCAATAAAGCAATAGATATAGTATAAGGTAAGAATAAAAATAAAAGATAAAATAGGTAAATCAATATACAAGCAAAGGAGGAGGAAAGTAAATAAATAAATCAAACAAGTCATTAGAAGAAATTACTTATGTTAAATAGGAAAATGTTTAGGTTAAACGTAAGACATAAGTCTTGAGGCCTCGAAAGAAGATGACTACAAGACATATGAAAAATAAAAGTACTTTTTTTTGTGAGATTTTTTACTCTTATTTTAGTATGCTAAAGTTTTCAATTAAGGGTTATACTATCGATAAATGTCAACATAATTATATCATTTTTGATTGTCTTTCCCCAATTCTTCGTAGGCCTTTTTTTTAATCTTCTTATAGTCCTTAAGTAAAATCTTGATACATCTTCACATTGAAGCGCAAGAATGTCTCATCTTAACATATCTAAACTACTTAAGTCTTGTCTCTCTTAATTTTTTTATTAATATTAGCCACTTTTATTTGAGTAGTGTGTTTTTGTCAAATTATAAAACTCCTGAAGTACTTCTCCATTTAAGTCACCCTGATCTAATATGGTAAACTTTACCTTTATCGTTCTCTCAATTACTTTGGATGATAAATTCTAGAAACTTAAAACACGCTTTTTGTAGTATAACTTTTGAACCAATGTTTACCTCCATACTAGAAGTTGTCTTATAACTCGAAAAGTTACGTTCTAAGTTTTTAATTATAATCCTACTCAATTTAAAGTCTTTCGATTCTAAAGTATCTCTCTAAAATTTTAGCTTGAAATTGATATCATCTTTTGTCTCATTTACTAAAACAATATTACTAACAAACAATATATACAAAAACATATCCTTTTGTATATTATCGGTGAATTTATCCATAGATATATAAATCAGCATATACTTTTTTAAGATTTTGATTATTCATATATGCTTGAAATTAACGGAACTTACTTTCGAGACCAGTTCTATTTAGCAATGAAAATTTTAATTTTGTTGTACTTGATAATTGTTTTCTCCCGTTATAAAATATAAAAAGCCAACCTACTGGAAAGGGGGTGGGGGAAACTTGATGATACACAAATTGGATTTTTAATACTTTTTCTGGCATGTATGTATAAACCTAATATAATTCAAAATCAATAAATCAAATTATGATTAATCAAATTCGAATTAAAACTCGTATATTGATATATGAGTCTTATTGGGTTCGAGTTCTTGACAAAGTTTTTTTAGATAAATCCAATCCAAAATTAATAAACTAAAATCTGTTATTCCGAACTTATAGACTTGAGTACGAAATCTTTTCCAGCTTTTAAGTTCGGACCTTAAGATGTTCAAGCTCCCTAGACTGTTCCTAACCCTAACTAATGGCAGTCCAAACTTAGCCCGACTTGACTTAGCCTGCCGAACCAAATTAAAAGACTAAACCTAAACCTCCACTTATTTTGCAGGCCTGTTCCTAACGGGCTTCTGGCTGAACATAGAAGGATATGTCAATGAAAAAGAACCAGATCTGAAAGTGCAATACGTGGTTTAATGGGCTGTATATGTCACCGATTGCCCACAAAACCGGTAGTTTCATGGTATATGTTCTGCAGACGAAGAGTAAGGTATCAAGAAGGATTAGAAGCATGACGAAACAATGGAATGAATAGAATTAAGCCACCATCGTCCCACATAAGATAGAGCACAAAAACTCGTGTCAAAAGAAACAGACATAGGAAGAGAATATGAAGATCCAATTGGTCGCATCTCTTATGAAAGATTTAACAAGTAAATTAGCAGGAATAACTAGTGAAGGTCAAACAGCAAAACTGCAACAAAGGAAAGAGCACTTCTCTATGACCAGCCACACCACCAAGCTCTGCTATCCTTCTTGAATTATGTTGCGAGAGACGATGCCAACTTGTGCGTAAACTTAACCACTTCCAGACTGCAGCGTGTTACTCAACCTACATCAAAGATTATTCGTCGATTACGAAATTTTTTGGATCAAACAGAATGACAGAGACTGGAAATATTCAGACAAAAGAAAAAAAAAGGTAAGCATCTCTCCTTCTCTTCATTCACGGGTTGGACTTGTAAACATAATCGTGGTTACTGCCATAGGATAGACTGCAAAGTTAACACGTTTGATGCCGTAGTCCATGTTTCCATGTTTTTCTGTGTGCTAGTGTAATTCTGCTCATGATCATGGACCCTGAAAGAAATTCTTCTATAAGAAACTTACCAATCCAAGCCCTCAAATAGACCTTCTCCTTTGATGGCAGAAGTTTTAAAAATTGACCATTGTCTATTCTTTATCTTGTGTAATTCTAAAGCTTCAGTCACAGCAGCATCGTCAAGTGCACCGGGAAGATCCTATAGTTATCAAAGAAATCATCTTAAAAACAGGACAGGAAAATGCCAAAAATTTGCTGTACAAATCACAAAAAGATACATTTATGCATTGAAATGGAAGAAAAAGCCCTAAATGCAACTTCTTTCTCAATTAACCATCAAATAAGTTGATGTAAATTTCTGCAGCCATCTAACAAGTCTTCGACAATGCACAACTAGGTAAGACCGAACCTGCTTGTTTGCAAAGATGAGAACAACAGAACCTTTTAACTCTTCCTCCTGTCGAAAAAAACACATGAAATGCTCTCATTTATCATCAGGAAGGAATGCATCAACTCTCAATGTAATTCAGAATTCATAAATGAACAGAACAAATTTCATCATGAAGTATGGATCATTTTCTTTTTGTTTAAAAGAAGAATGGAAAATGATCTTTCCCATGTGCTTGTGTATATTGTCTATTCTCACCTACTAGTACAACTCCAAGTAATACTGAACACAAATGGTCCCCTCACATGCTCATGCACAACACCACTTCAAATTTTAAAAAAGCAGAACCAAAAGAACTTTTCCCCTCAGAGAGAGTATGGGTACATGATCACTACTATGGACATGTTTAATTAACCATTGTGAACAATTTATTGAGCAAAGCAAACATATCTTGCAAACCTTTTCCTCACTTATTGCAAAATTAGACTTTTGAAGTGATTGCATAAATGGTACATCTTAAATTGGCTGTGGGAATCCTAAGCTGAGTATTAATCCCACCAGTAACCTCTTCAGCCGATTTCTTGCTCACATATATCTCCATCATGACCCGAAAATAGGTGATATAGAGAGATTACATCGCTTTCATAATTAAAGTATTCAAATAAGCCCAGATTCTTGTTAACATCTAGCTGGCCAGTCATCAGCATAAACAACTCTAGAGAAGTTAACGTCCATTGCACAGCTTATTTCAATTTTATAAGTAATAATATACCAAAAATTAAAGTGCATAATTGTTTTTGATGGGTAGGCCAGCAGTTATATGTCTGTCTTTTTAAAAGGCAAAGATAAAATGGAGTTAAGCATACCTCCAGAATTGCATGAAACTCATCCTTGGCTATCACCAATCTATCAGTGTCACTGGAATCCACAACATAGATAATTGCTTGTGTGTTGGGAAAATAACACCTCCAATATGGCCTGTCATAAAACACAAAGAAAGCAGATTAAAAACTTATGAAGAATCAGTTTGATTAACAAAAGGGTTAAATATACTAGGACCTCCTTTAGCTTGACATTTTCTCATTTCAATTTTATATTTTAAAAATTATCATTTATCCTCTTATAGAATTGTTCAAATAACCTTCCAAGTCACATTCTGTTAGTTTTTCATCTATTCTTTTATTAAATCCGATGTAAAAGACAACAGAAAAAATTGAAATTGATGTGAGCATTTGATGCACAACAGCTTAGAATTTATAACAGAAATAAAAGAAGATAAATACCCAATCATAAGCTTTAATTTGGTGGAGTGAAGAGTGGAGTTTAGATGACAGCAAAGGCAACAAGGACTGATATTTTTTATGCTATGTTTCTTATTAGATATGAAGTAATAGTAAGTTAGATATATTATAATAGTTTTTTAAGACTCAAACTTATTTAAGAATAAAGAATCCTTTAGAGTATGATTCAATTCTATTTTGGATATTTTAATTAGGAATTCTTTTACTACTTCAATAAGGGTTCTAATAACTTATATATGTGTGTGTATTCAACCCTTTATTAAAGGGTACCCCTGAAATTTTTCAATAAATTTCAATTTGAAAATGTGATTCTTTCTCTAAGTAACTATTAGACCCTAAGAGTGATTCTTAATTGCCTACCCTCTATTATTTGCTCACCTCATTAAAATTCCAACAACCAAAAACTTAGAATTCTAGCCATACCAACCCTAGAATTCTACTGATACCTACTCTAAAATTCCAGCTATATGAAACCTAAAATTCTAGCTATATCAAACCCGAAATTCCAACCATATCAAAGATGAAATTCTAGCAACCTAAACAGATAATCCAGCAACTAGATTTTATAGGTTTTGTGAGTTCTAACTAATAGTTTCTCTTCTATTCTTTGTACATCAGCATTGATATCATTTTCATTTTCATTCATTAAACAACAGCAAAGAGTAAGCAAGTATTCAGAATCTAGCATACCATATGGCACATCTACGTCTTTTCAGAAACAAAAACAGGTGTCATATAACCTAACCAATTAGTGAATGATCACTGAAAAGCTCAAGCAAAAAAGAATTTGATAATAAGGTTCTTTCACATGAAGCTGATTCTGCTTTTAAAAAGACATATTACAACTAATAATAATAATAAGAATGAAGCAAACAACTCAGAAGTTACCTGATACTCGTTTGTCCACCTACGTCAACAAACAAGACAAATGCCATCAGGATAAGATACTAACTTGAATTTAATTAACGAGATTCCAGCAATATTAAGCTATTAAAATTTTAAAATACTATGCGTCTTAATGAGCTACTTAATCCTAGAACGTAGATATTGATTCTGCATGAATTAGTCCACACAAGAACTAATAAAGCACTGGAACATTATGCAGAGCAGTAGCTCTAGTCTAGTTGTGACATAAATATCATTAATTAGGCAAGAAGGGGAGATGTTAATGGCTTGGAAGGGATAGACATGAGGGACAATAAATTGGCATACCAAGGTCCCATACTTGAAATTTGATATTATTGTATTGAACAGTTTCAACATTGAATCCAATTGCTGCATTAGAAAAACAAACTGATTAGAAATAAGACAAAGAAAAAAAGGCTAAGCAAGTGTTAAACTTATTTAATTTAAAAAATTGAATTCTTAGTATGTCCATCAACTAAGATCTTGAAGCACAAAACTTTGAATCAACCAAGTCTAATACAATAGAGCTCATGGACGAACTAGAGAGCAGCATAAAAGAACTGATCAGATCCAAATCTTTTATTTCCCATATTCGGAAAAAAATTCTCGGCAACTAAAATAAGCACGAAATCTACGTAATTATGGAGAAATATACGTACTTGGAATAGTGGAGACAACTTCGCCCATCTGAAGTCGATCTGAATCAAATTACAAGTCAAAACGACAATATCATCAAAATCCAACAAATACCCATTATTCAAAAACTAAACGAGGAATTAAAAACTTTTTTTTTTACGAAAAAAGATAAACATTACAGAGAATTGTGGTTTTGCCGGCATTGTCGAGGCCAAGTACGAGGATCCTGGCCTCTTTGTTGCCGAAAAGAGAAGAGAACATCTTCGTAAACAATATACCCATCTTGGTTATTAACGAGAAACAGAAATTAGAATTAAGGATCAGATCTGCGAACAAAACAGAGCAGCCCTGTTCCTCTCTGCATAAACACAACCAAACGGCTCTCAGAAACGAAAACTACTACACGATTATAGTTATCCCCATACATATGAAATGAAAGTAACGTGCCTGAAGAGAACAGAAGAGGGTCTGCCCGCGAAACGAATTGTCTTTCCAGGGGCCGAAACGTAAAATCGAAAATTTTGTGGAGTGGAGGAGGAAGAGATAGAGAGTTCGTTTGTTGTTTGTGATTTTGATTTGGGAACAGAATCGAAGAAACGGAGGAGGATGGAAGCTGCGTACAGAGAGGCAACTCAAGGGTGACGTGGATTTCGTTCTCTGCTCATTTTGCCATGTCATCAAATGCGTACGTATTGTCAGTTGATGACGTGGCACATCTATAATTAGTTTCTCCATTCTACGTTGCTTTTTATTTGCTTTCATATGTATTTTGTAAATTAAAATTTTATGTTAGTTTAAATAACTATTTATTGAAAATACGTTGTTTATAAAGTTTATTTTATAAATTAGTTAATGAAAGATAACAATAAATAAAATTCAATATATAAATTAGAGTTAAAGTTTAAGGAATTAAGGTAAAATTTAATTGGTTAATTTTATTTCGGCATTTTTAATAAATATTTATAGATATTGATTTTAAAATTAAACTGTTCACATAATTATGAAATTTTTCACTAAACAAGGACATAATTATATAACTATTATTTTATTAATTTTTATAGTTTTAATAATTAATATTATCTCATTTTTTTATAAATTAATAAATATTTATAATATATATATATAACTATTTAGACAATAATCACCAAAACAATATTTTCTAATTTTTTGCATCAAATTAGAAAATATTTTTATTTGAAAATAAATAATTTATTTGTTAGTTTTAATAATTATTTATTTATTGAAAATAAGTTGTTGTGTAATATTTAATAATTTAATAGATTATACAGAAATTAGATTTTTAATTTAAGGTTAATTGTTTATAATTTCAATAATTTTGATAGACAGTTATAAATACTGATTAATCAGTTCACATAATTAAGAAGTTTTTTACTAAATATAAGGATATAATTATACAATCATTAATTTTGTCGTTTTTATGGTTAATATTATTTAATTTATCTTTACACCGTAATATATAAATAAAATTAATTAATGATAAGAATTATAAATAATTTATGTAATTAAAATAAACAAATAAATTTAATTAAATAATTATTAATAAATATAATTAAATTTAAAATATCTTCAAAACACGTAAATTTTAACTAAAATTTTGATTTAATAATTAAAAATATATTTAAAATGAATATTAATTAATAAATAAAATTATATTTTATAAATTATTTATTTTTAATTAACTAAAGATAATTTAACTAATATGTAAGCATTAACAATTAAATATGTTTTGAATTTTACTTGAAAGAAAAATGAAAAATAAAAACAAAAGTTAAAGTCAACCATACGTAAGGTAAGGACCTTAAAAGTCTTTGGTCCTAAATTCTGCCAAATTTTAGCTGTTTTGTCTACTCTGAGTGGAAGAGGCCACAGTTTTCTGAAAGCAATACAGATGTCAAGCTTTGAGTGTTCACGGTCCAGAATATCAACTTCGTTTCGTTCCCACTTTTCCCGTTTTCACGTTCTCTTAGCATTTTAGTCAATCGTCAACTAAAGTCACAATCGTCTATCTCTTGTACATTGTTCCAATCTCTTGTTTAACTAAAATAAGACTGTAGAATATGGTGACTGACTCAGCTTAGCTTGAGGACTCGTCCTCTAGAAGGACATACAAGTCTTCGAATAGCTAAATGAATATAAACCAAACAAGATTTTTTCTGTGTTTTGTTTAGTTTACAGTAGGAAATTAGGTTCTTATGTGTTATGCTAGACTAAATCTAGATAAAAGAGAAGTTGTTGAATAGCTAAATCAATGGCTACAAAAGTACAATTTTATACATAAAGTGAAAATATTTAATATAGATTAAAGTTTGGATCTATCTACTTCCTAGCGAGGACTAATACCCTCATTAATCCTTAATTAAATATGCCTCTAAAGCTAGACCTAGTATTTGGTCACTAATACTATTCAAACTTGTAACATCCGATACCTTATAATTTTCAAGATGCATTGTGTCATCTTTCAAAGTTTTCAGCTACAATTTGTCGATGACCTTATCCTGAATCCACATTTTCCAACCCCTTCGCCACACTTTCCCCTATAAATAGCAACCCAACCCTCTCAAATTCTCACAACCAATCCACAAAACATCAACATGAAGC
>JAOTAX010000008.1:881501-896550 GCA_025629825.1 Erythroxylum guanchezii
GATTGATAAACGTTAAAACTTGAATCATAATGTTCTACACGCGAGACTCAAAAGAGTCATTTAAGAGAAAAGTGAGTTAAAACATCTGTTGATATTAAGATCTTGTCTGGAATATCACATATCAATTCTATATGATATTTGCCCTTTACACCTATATTCACCGTTGATTCTAGATGATTTTACGTTGAGGTTTCTTTTTCCTTCTAAATTTTCAACAAATATATTATCAATTTTTTATTAATATTAAATTTTTGATTACAATATAACTCTCTTATTGTAAAGTTTAGATCCTGTCTAATGGCGAAAACAATGTCATTTTAGCCGTTAAACAAGATTAGACACTATAAAATTGAATACAAGATCCAACACAATTTCATTTTAGCCATTGGATACTATAAAATTGAATACAAGATCCAACACACAGATCCAGCGAGAAACTCAAACTAAGGAATACGATCCTTTAAGTCTAAAAATTGAATAAATTTTAAAAATTTTAAAAAATAATTAAAAGATACAATCTTTATGCTTTCAAGAATTTAAATTCTAACTTAAAATAATTATTAAATAAAAAATTATTCATTTATTTCAATTTATATGAACTAATCGTTTTTTTAACAAAAGTTATTAAAAATCAAAATTTAAAAAGTTAGCCCAATTGAATTTTGTAATCATTGATTAGCCGAATTGAATTTTCTAATCATTGAGTATTATTATCCAAGTGAAAGAATTTAAGTGCTATTTACTATATGTAAATATTAATTATATTAAAGTAATAAATAATTTTTATAAAATATTTAACTAAAAATAATTTATAATATAAATATATTAAAATATAATAATTATAAATATATAATTAAGATTTAAAGAAACTTCCTAATCTTTAAATTTTTTATAAAAATTTCTTATAATTTTCAATATTTCAAAAATATTTACTCAAAGTTAGTTTTAAAAAATGACAACAAAACAGTTACACTACAAACATCGTACAAAATTTATCTTTTAAATTAAAACTAAATTAATTAAAACAGTCTTAAATTAATAATTTATTATAATTAAAACAAATCCTAACAACATCTTCATTTTGTTTTACACTATCGTTTATTGCTAACCCTCTACTATGTGACAAAGATCCTATTCATGTTCCCGCCGCCTTGACTATAGTGCAGACTGGAAAATCATCTCAGCAAGCTCCTGCATTATGACCCAAAAGTCTTGTGTTATGAGTATATTCAGATAGTTTCTGTCATATTCAATGTGTAGCATAGAATGTTGTGGTATTGGTTTATCCTTGAATAAAGTAGATGTAGAATTAATGCAAGATGTGGACTGATATGTTTCAAAATATCTTACTAACCTGCTTAGCAGAGGGGACTTTTGGCTCACCCCATTCAAACACTTTCTTCTCGAGAGTCTCAAAATCAGCCTTGCCATCCTGTTAAAACATACAAATTTCAGCCCTATACAACAACGATGTAAAAACGAAACAATGGCAGAAGTTACCTCTATCAGTTTCCCAAATTCTGAGTCGAAACTCTGATACCTATTGCGGACAAGCTCAGCCAGAGAACCATCCTTTATTTGGTTGCAAGAAAAATATTTCGTTCAAAATGTGTTCGAGAAGACGTCTTTTGCAACGATTTGCTGGAAGGAAATGGTAATTTGAAAGTCTCACCTCTATCAACTTGGCAGCGTTACGGAGCCCACGAGCCAAGGAATCCATGCCGCTTATATGTGAAATGAATAGGTCCTCTACATCTGTACTCTCCCTTCGCCTATAAGAACCACATATTCAATACGGTCAAAGTTGATGTGCAAAACAAAACTTAGCACTACATTGAGATGAAGTATTATATATGCAGCAGTAATAAGCATTCGTAAAGGGATAAGGAAACCAGAAACTAACAATTTTGCATCAAAATTGAAGCCTCCAGGAGCTAAACCTCCCTGTGCAAAACAAAAAGAAAGATCAGATGTAATAAATTATCCTAAAAAGCAATGGAATTACACAAACGAGATAAATTGATATTCGTTTCATACATTTCTTATCACACTAAGCATAACTAAAGTTGCCTCTGAAATATCTGTCATGAATTGATCGGTGTCCCATCCTACAGAAACAGAAAAGAAATGGAATTATAAACTTGCATCTCCAAAATTATACTGCTCAACATATAGAAAAGGCTAGTTTATCTCCTACCAGTTTGAGGGTCCCCAGTGTTAGCATCAATATTTCCCAGCAGACCGTTGATTCTTGCAGTTTCAAGCTCATGATGGCAGCTGCAGACCATGTAAACACGTATTTTAAATGAGGTCTGACCATTTAGATAAGATAAAAGGAAAATAGAAATACCTGTGGCCAGAAAGAGTAGCATGGTTGCACTCAATGTTAAGCTTGAATTCCCCTATGGAAATCATATGAAACAATAAGCTTAGGAATAAACTGTTCGCCAAATTGGAAATTGTAGCAAAAAAGATCTTTTGGAGTTGCCCGTGATCAAATCAAAGCAAAGCATAGTTGCAGGATAACATTTTAAATGAACTTGGCAATCACAACATCATTGAGATAAAGCCTCTCTTTCACACACACTCTCAATATTGTAAAGAAGTTTTATGCATATAGCAGTAAAGCTTTGATACATGGGATTTTCAGGTTAAACGTCCAAATCAACTATCAAACTCATACATCAAACCGTCTGTTATAGCTATTAAAGATAGGAATTAACCTATGTTAACTCGAAAGCATAAGACAGCCGGTAGATATAATAGGGCTCATCGAAGGTGCATCTTTGGTTTAAAAGCATACCAGGTCTGATATTATTGTTACGAAATAAGTAGGAGGTTGAAGGTGGAAGACGATGAACAGCATTGAAGGTAATAAAGTGATGCCATAAGCAAAGAACGAACAAATAGGGCGGTAAATGACGACGTGAGAATTGGTACAGAATAGACAGGATGTTGACAATTGTAATAATCATAGCAGCTGGGATGTAAAGGCTGAAAAAACTACTGTAACCATTAACAGAAATCAACGAATTAACTGTTTCAGTTTCTTCTTCTCTCTAAGCTCCTTATTCTTTTCAACTAATTCCCTAAAATGACAAATCTGACAAATTTACAATGTCAAATGACATTACTACATCTAGTCTTCATTGCTCGTGTTATAAACAAAACGAAAGCAATCAATACTAATGGTAAAAGAAAAGGAGGGTGAATTTAGAAGCCTCAAATGGCACTCAACTTGAAGGGGAAAAACGGTCACTTATCTCACAACTAAATCAGCTGGTATAAGGAAAAGAGTTGCATTACTCACCTATAAGACCATATTTCCGCAAGAAATTGGCTGTTGTTGCAGCATCCCAGTCGTACCTAGAAAATAACACCATATCTTAGAAAAGAAGGCATCGGAGGACATGCTATTAATTATAGAGTAAAAAACATACTGGTGCTTTGTAGGTTCTTGGGGCTTGGGCTCGATTAGTAGAGTCCCTGACATAGAGAGGGCAAAAACTTTATACTTCAGAATATTATCAAAAACAAGTTTTGACACTTGATGAATAAGTCAATCATGTTCACTTAGCCTAACTCGTTCAGATAGAATCATCTTCCACCTAGGATCATTAGACATGCAAAATTTCCTACCAAAAAATAAAAAAATGGGATTTTAAGATGAAGACAGGTTACCGTTAAATCCAATCTTTTTCTTGTAGGCTACAGCAGCTTGAAGAAACCTTCCCTGTAAATTGATGGAGCATGATGGGTCAGAATGGAAACAAACGGATTATATAAACCCCAAATTGAGAGATTCTGAATATTGGGGTTTCTTTCAATTCAACAATGCTTTGGCAGGAAGCAAACTCAATTAGCATACCAAATGATTGAGCTCCCTTTCCATATCTGTGTTCAAGAGAGACTGGTAACCTTCACGACCACCCCAAAAGACATAATTTTCTCCACCCAAATAATGAGTAACCTGTTTGAATCGTGTCATTTAAGGCATGTCAATGATTAGTAGAAATTAATTATCCCTAATACAGTCCAAAATCAACAGAAGAATTTTCTGTACAAGTGACCACTCACCTCCATTGCTTTCTTAACCTGAGCGGCAGCATATGCATATACACCAACCTCAGGACTGAAAAACAAGGGGTGAAGTACTTAACTCTATCAAGACTTGTTCTAAAACCTTATCAAATGGAAAGAGTTACAACTAAAGATAAGTACGAGGTACCTAGTGGCACCACCATGCATGTAACGAGGATGAAAAAATAACTGAGCTGTACCCCACAGCGGAACAATCTTGTTTCCCTGAATAGCAATGCAACTGATTAACTCAAAAAGGATACAGAATAAATAATGCAGGAAAGCATTGGAAACCGGAAATTCATGAAGAATAAATGTAACAATATGTTGACCCCCATATGAAGCAACTGTAAAACAAGTGATCTTACATTTATGCTGGTGCAATGACAAGAACAAGCATTATCGTCTGTCAAGTACACTGGTTTCTCAGAAAATGATTAAATAGCAGGTGATGGTGGATTAGTCCAACACCATTGCATTTATATTGCATAGTAGCTATAGATACCAAGGAAATGCAAGTGAAAGAAGGAAAATTAGGATTACAAACAGTTGAATTTTACTTGTAAAATGAATTATTCTTTCAATTCAACTTCTTGGCAACCAAGCACACTATAACGAAAGTTTTATAGGACAGGTGATAAATGGGCATGCTTATTTAATCTCCTTAATGTATTGATTTGTTTTCTTTTCACGTCAGGGTGAGAACTGCCAGTGGCTACTATAAGTTATCTTAACCAAATTGATGTTAGCAACTATGACATTTGAGCTCTGACCGACTTGCATTATGGATATACTGACATCTGTTATTGGAGTCTGTGTGTTACCTATCACTAACCATGGAAAAAAAGAGATCCCAAAGACATACATGCTTAAGATATGGCTCAAAAGATGTTAAAATATATCAAATTTTCCATTTCAAAATGAACTCAAGGAGCAGTTATAAAGAAAACAGAGCAACAATATGCAAATAGATAAAATCCTTAGAGACAGGTAGAGAAAAGACTTCTGTAACACCCAAGTTCATCAATTGTCAAATTACCCTGTTTGGTCATGTAAAATTACCTGAAGATCTTTAGCAAGGGCCATAATTGCATCCAAGTTTGCATTTGTTTCCTGAAAATTAACAAAAAAACCACCTTATCAACATTTCAGATGCCTACGTAGTTGTGATAGATGACAATGTAGGTCATGATACAACTCTAACAATAATCTGAAAGCTCAACTCACTTGCAGAGTCACACCATCCGGGGCTATATCCCTGTCATGGAAACACCAATAACTAACGCCAAGCTTGTCGATAAACTCGAAATTGGCTCGCACTGCATTGTATATGAAATATAAAGAAGAGAAAAATCATGCCAATTGCCATCATACAATATGAGTAGAGGAATGTTTGAGATATGCAGCATTCTTACTTCTCCTTTTGGCCATAGCCAAGGAATTGGTACCATCTTCCCAAGGCCAAAATTTAGTTGGAGAACCAAAGGGATCACTTCCACTTCCACGAAATGTATGCCAAAATGCAACACTGAATCTCAGCCAATCCTATAACCAAATAATAGATTTAGAAAGAATCATCTACTTTACGAGAGGGATAATATTAAGAATGAAACCTACCTTCATTTTCTTCCCAAGAATTTCTTCTTCTGCATTATACCATTTGAATGCAAGTGGATTCTTGCTAGAAGGACCCTGAATATAGACGTGTAAATATGAAAATATCCAAACTCTCTAATCTGAAATTTCGACAAGGTTCAAGTCCCATATTTTAGACTGAAGTACAGAAAGTATAGATGACAAAAGGAGAAATGGTAGCCCTAGAAACACTCTTGGATATTGAATTGTTGTAATCAGTTGCATTCCTTGCATACATAAGACAATGTCTAGACAAATGATCAATACCATTAATGTCTCACCTCATATTTGATTTTTGGAATCCCAGGGAAGAACTCCCCTTTCCACTCTACTTCATCACTACATCCTCCCTCAAGATTGGCAGGACATGTTGGAGGAGCCACAGCAATCTGCATGTAATACAATGAATATAATATTAGAGACAGAAACTAGTTGGAAAATGAGCAACACCACGTATAGTTAAGTCACTAGAAATTTGAGTTGGTCGGAGCATTCGCTGACACATAAAATCAACACAAGCTATAACAGATGGAAAAGAAAAAGGTTTTAAGATAACAAAAATTGCGCAGGTATCGAATTTAAGTCACTAGGAATTTGAGTTGGTAGCAGCATTCGCTCACACATGAAATCATGACAAGCTATAACAGATGGAAAACAAAAAAAAGTTCTAAGATAACAAAAATTGTGCAGGTATTGAAACCGTAAAATGAATGGCTATGGCCCATCTGCACAAGGGAGGTTTGCAGCATCACAATTGCACCTAACTACGTAAACTAGACACAGAAAAGGGATCTTCTTTGATTCTTACTACATTAGAAGTGACTGCATGCAAGCAAACAAGAAGTAGTAATGTCTTCCCAATCTTTGTTCTGTTCATCTTGTTCAAACTGACTCTGCAATATACAGGGCAAAGATCAAACACTGCTCAAAACAATTGTCAGTCACACATGACGAACAACAATTAAATACGTATCCATACTTTTGACGCACAAATAATGTGTAATCAGTGACAGATATATACACACATTATCTATACAGACTAAATAATGAATGATGTGTGGCATACACGCACAGCATACATATACATGTTAGTATATTTATGACTTATCCGTCAATAGCAGCTACGCGGATAATAAAAGGAAAGATATTTATCATCGATATGAAATAGTAACTAAATTTAATAACTCTAATTTGCAATTTCTAAAGGAAAATTTGAATATGAGGACAAGCCGGTTACCAGACAAAAATAAGGAATTGCAATGCCAACAATAAACAGAAACTAAAATCTGTCATCAACAAAATACATCAAAAGGAGAAAAGATTAAACCTTTCAGCAGTTGAGAAAAATCTAAGCCAAGAATCGTAAAACATATGAGTACCCCTGTTGAGGAAACACTCTGAAGAGCTTTCCGAACTCTCAAAACAGGAACACTGAAGACAAAGACAAGAGCAATCAACGAGTACACGTGAATATTTCTATTTAAGAAAGAGAAAAAAGAGAGAGACTTGTCTTTGAGTTGGGCAATACTAAGACGAGCTCGAGAGATAGACTCACACTCACAGACGGAGAAGTGACCTGCTTAACCTGCAAACTCGTAGCAACGTGCGTGCGTATGAAACGCACCGATTCAAACTGATATAAGAAAGTCAGTTGAAGGGATAGGATCGTCCCGCTGAAATCGAAACACTATTGAAGAAGTTGAGATTGAGAGATGTACCTCGTCAGCACTATCACTTGTCCGTCTGTACCTCTATACCCCCTTAGGGAAGTGTGTTTTCGATATTTGCTGCATCCCAACAAGGGTAGTTTCGTCAGTTTGCGTTTGTAGAATATCATATAAATAATCCTCGTTGAGGTGGCAACCTTATCCTATGTAATAAAGAATTGAAAAACGTAATTGGTTTGGTTTAAGTAGTAACAATTAACTTTGTGCGTGTATCAATTGCTTTACCTCTTTTAACCAATAATGAAAAAATTAAATTAATTTAGTTAATTCACCTATAAAAATTTTAAATTAATTATTTTTTTATTTAGTTTATTTTAATAATTTTATTATTACAAATTAATTAATTAATTTGTTTGTTTTATAAATTAATAATTTTTATAAATAAAAACAGTTGATTTTTATTTAATAATCTCTTCTTTAATGATAATTTCCTTTATTAATTATATTTTAAATGCTTTAATGTTATTTAATTTGTTACTTTATATCAATTTTATAATGATTCAATAATAATTAAATTTTTAAATTTTAATCCTTTTATTTATCGATTTAATTTTTAGCCTAATATTTAAAAAATTGCCTTTGACCGATTGAAAATATACAATATCTCCCATTTAGAAGTGAAAGAGCAAAAATTTTAAGAGAACATAAATATTCAAGTAATTGAAAATTATTTTTTAAGTTTGCTAAAACTTTTTTTAACTATTATGCTAAGCCCTTTAAATAATTGCCATTAAGGCCCAGTCAGGTTTTGCCAATGTCCGACACGAGCCAGCCCAAGCCCCCAAGAGTTGCGTAATTACCATGGAAGATCATTGCCAAAGTTGGACTTAGTTTTGGGATTGAAGTTATCAAAACCTGACTGGGCCTTAATGGCAACTAGTGGCTAACAATAATGTGGTGTGATCGAGGCACGAACTTAGGAGTGAAGATGAAGCACCTTTTGTCTGCATTAAATGAAATTTCGAATTGCAAGGGATTTTTTAGTGAAAAGGCATCTAGACGGCACGTTCTAAGAAGTAACACCACAAGTTAGTCAAATGAAATTTGATCTGTCTTGGAGTTAGTACTTGCTTCATTTATTACTTGGTAGCAACTGGTCACAGATGTGTATTCGAATCATTTTATTTATAAAATGTTACATGACATGCATGTTTAAATAAATAATAATGTTTAGTTTAAATTGTAAATAATTTTTTACTCAAACTCAAATTATATCTTAAGTAAACGGAATTGATTGAATTGATGATAAACCTTCCCTGACTCGAGACATTATCATTCTATATTGAATCACTATGTTAAATAAGTGAAAGTATGCGAAGAGAACTCTAGGAGACCACTATGCATGGCAATTTGAAATTTTCTTAAAATGTTCCAGTTTAATTTACAAATGGATTGGATAGAGTTCTCAGGATTAAGTCCAAGTTCCATCAACTTTGATTTTTCAAATTCATAACTAAACTTGAAAATTCACGTGTTGAATTCGTATTACGTAAGACAATAATCAAAAATCCCAACTCCGCGAATCACCAGCAGACAGGCTCAAAGTATCTTTGTCAAGTAGGCAGTTTAACGGTACATTTCAGGTCAATGCATCCAATGGTTTAATTGGAGGGAACATGTCGGTAATGTCAATAAAGAGGTCGAGGTCAATTAACGTTGATACGTATGGCCGGGTTTTAACCGATTATAGGGGACACCAGATCAACATCTGTGAGAAAAAAAAAAAAAAAAAAAAAAGGTGTTGCAAGGATAAAAATTAATTAAGTGGAACAGAGCAAACTCAGTTAAGTTACAAGAATACTATTCCTCCTCCAACTGGTGCATCTACCGTTCTCATATCCTAAGCACCTACACGTCAGTGCATGAAAATAACTTACTTTGAAAGTTCGATATCCTTTAACTGATGGAACCATTGGCCTTGGTTACTGGGTCCTTATATATATATATATTGTCGCATCTCTAAGCCAACTACTCGTCCTATGCTTTAAATGCGAAAACGAAGGGATCTAACTCAACCTAATATCATGTTCATCACTCTGCCATGTCTTATCCTAGTGTTGTTTGAGTCATTTGGAATTACTTTTGTGTGTAATTAATCGTCAAATTACCTAATACTCTAAACTTAATCAAATAGTACTACTCTATATAAAGATATCCACGAGAATGTATGCCAATTGCATATATTAAACTGATATTTGATCAATTATTAGTTTAACAAGGCCCATCATACATATAAACACGATTCACCATCCACATGGCTTCCTCGTAAAGATATGCATTAGCATGTAACTACTACCGTCTCAATATAAAACCCAAAATTGAATACAACTATTCTGATTTTTGGTAAGGATCAATTCAAACTTCAATGCCAGCTACGTACCTACTTTCAAGTTGAGTCCAAAACACTGAAAAGAATAAATTCCCCTACATATGGGAATTGCGTGGGTTACTTAACAACAAACCTTTCTCTTTTTTGACTAATAATTTCTCCAAGCGCTTCCTAATCAGTAGCAGCTAGTACAGAAAAAGCAAGTGGTTACGTTACCTTACAAAAAACAGGTTCTATCTAAGTTGGGGTTAAATGGAAATCATTGTGTTTTAGCACTATCTTCTTCATAATATGTTGTCCCTAAATTTTGCAATTCGAAATCTCCACTTGTTTTGGCTTCTTCGATCTATGAATTAATGATTCTATTTATTTGGAGAGAACCTTCAACAAACTCTTCAAATTGATTAACCTTAATTTTGTCTTGGTGTTGAAGAGGTAGAAATATAATACATTTTCATGTCCATAAGGATTCAAATTCTAACGAATAGATAAGATTAACGATGGCATGAAAGTAAATATACTTCGAATAGACTTTTCTTTTTCTTGTTTTGTATCAATCTTTAACGATAATGGAGGACGGGTTGTTTTGTGAATCATATTACCTGGCCAACTTGCGATATCAAATTTTGCTTCTTAAAAGAACGAGTTGGAACTCGCAACTGCAAGTTGCTAAATTGAGGGAGAAGACAAATGCATGCAACAAGTTTCCACGAAAGTGCTTGATCAATTCAATTTCAAATTCTAAGCCATTTGTCATCATATTCAAATTATTCACCAAGAATCGCATTATTAATTAAGTCTTAATTAATTATGAATTAATTTAGTTAATTAGTTCAAGTTGAAATTACAAAAAGTTTACAATAGTGATTATTAATTTATTGAATTTTTACTATAATTTTTGAGGTAACTACTTTTAAAGGCTTATGAATTACTAAGAGTTTTACTATAATGTATGTGATTTTACTGGCTTATGAAGTACTAAAGTGTCTTCTTCTTTTTTTTGATACATAGGAAAACAAAATTAAAAAAAAACGGAAATAAAACTAGCACAGAGCCTTGCTGTACCACAGGCCCTAGCAGTCGTGCTGGAAAAACTCTAGGATGATCATTGGCGGTTTCTGAAGGATATGTAATCCTGGACTAGCAAGAGTGGCAATGGAACCAAGTCAATTTGCACACTGGTTGCCTTCTCGATACACATATCAAAAGTCCACCTCCTAATTTCGATGAAGGAGTCCACGAGTATTTGCCACCAAAAGTGTCTTTAAATCACTTGCGGCTTGCAAGGTTAAAAAGTATGTTGAAAACAGATTTTACCACCAAAAAATTTTTGGATACCAATAATTAAAGTATATATATATATATATAATTTAATGTTAATATATATTACTACGAGGAGGGGGACGCAAGTCTGCATATCTGACAAACAATGACCGCTCTTGCACATTGCAGGTTATCCTAGCCCATCACAAGTCATATTCGCTGTCTCGAACCTCCTAACAACTTATCGTTATCTTAAGCAAAGTCAGTTTTTTCTTTTAAATAACAGTTGGTATCACGCTTTTTAGCGTTCATTTTAGCATCTCCTTTTTTAAATTGGGTGATGATCACGACGACTTAGTCTAAAGGTTGACAGATACCGCAGTTGGGAAAAAAAAAAAACCATGTTTGTGACTTCTCCGGTTTTTGTAAACAAGTTTAATTGTTGCCATTGAAATGCTTACATCTCTTTCAATAGAAAACGAGTGGGTACAAAATATGCTCAGGTCTAAGTCATAAACATTTACAGATACGGTACATTCAGGAGCCATAATCATACAAAATTCCTAACAATCTCATCCAAGAAACCTTGGACCCCCTTAATACGGACAGCATCTCACTTAAACCGAGATTGAATATAAATATAATTATTTAATAGTGTTTAGTTAAGTTACATCCTATAATGAGCTTATCTTAATCTCTTAGAAGACTCTCTTAATATAATCCGGTATATTTTGTCAAGAATCACAACCTTATCACAAATTTTTTAAATAATTTATAAAAGATATTTTTAAATAAATAACAAGTTAATTAATCACTTAAATTTAAGTAATAGATTCGATTAAAATAATATTTTAAAATTTTAATATAATTTCGTTTCTAATAAATTATCTTCCTTAGAGTCGAATCTCTCTGGCGATTATTTCAACCTTGATCAATTGATTGACTTTGAATTGAAAAACTAATTTCACTAGTCTAGACCACTCCTTTGGAGCATCTCTGGCAAGTTGCTTAATCTTTGTTTGTACTTCTGTTTGATGTCGTTGTGGTTATTAACAAAGACATGCTAGCTGGCTCTTGAGCTGTCATGGCTTGTCAAGCTTTCGGGATTGGAATTAAGGCTTCCGAGTTACTTTTCATTTGTTGTCAAAGAATATACTTCTTTTTTAAAACATAACCACTTAATTTAGAATTATGTGAATTTAATGCGGGGGAAGATCCTTCTCAATCCTCGTAATTAGAGGACTGGAGTTTATTCAGCAAAGCACAAAGCTTTTTGCCTGTTTGATGGCCAGAAAAGTAAAGTAAATTTATAATATAATTTTTTAGAAAATAAATTTATAAAAAAATAAAGATATTTATATGTTTAAATACTTACAAAAAATCAAACCTAAGGAGTGTGGTTGAGTGGCAAGGGACTCATTCATCCTTAATCAAAGGTCAGGGGTTCAATCCTTGGCTTTGGGTATGGAACAGCTTTAAATTCTTGGGCCAGCTGTCCCACCCTGTGAGGTGCCTTCCCATCAGCGAGGGGATTAGTCACTGAGTCCGCCGATGGATACCCTGGTCAAAGACCAAAAAAAAATACTTTTTTAATTAAATAGATTTACTCTAATCTCTTATATAATATTTATTAATAAAATTTATTTTATTAAACATTAATTTAAAAATTAACTTTTTATTTATAAATTAATATTTATTTTAATATTTTAATTATTAAATCAAATTTTATTTGAAATATATTTGAAGATATTTTAGATTTAATTAAAAAATAAATTAAATTATTAAGTAAAACTAAATTATTCATAATTCATATTAATATTAATATTAATTTTATTAAATTATTTATTTTATTAAATTGCTCATATTTAGTCTCATACTTGGTACAACTCCGGCCAGTTCTAGGCCACCGTAGTCATTAATCCTTGCCATATTGATAGAGGAATCGATGAAGGACTTTCGGTGAAAAGAATCACTAATCATGAAAGAGAATTAGTACAAAGATAAATCTTAAAAACTAATTACTCTTTAAATCTGCCTTAGATATTCTTCTTTATCGTCTTAAGACTTTGCTTCGTCTACTTTGTATCGTCTTAAGACTTTGCTTCGTCTGTTTTGTATCATTTTAAGACTTCTGCTTCGTCTATAATGACGTCATATTGTCTGTGATGACGTCATTCGTCTTAAGACTCTTGTTTCATCTTAAGACTTCTGCTATGTCTGTAATGACATTATATTTTTTGTGATGATGTCATTTGTCTTAAGACTCTTGCTTCGTCTGTAAAGATTTTCGCTTCGTCTGCATTGGCATTCGTCTGGTTATTGCATTCATCTGCCTCAAGCTATTGTTCGTTTTGTTTCGTCTGCCCTTTTCATTTCGTCTGCTTTGGCATTCGTCTACTTATTGCATTCGTCTGCCTTGTTTCGTTTGCTTCATCTGCTTTGCTTCGACCGCATTGAATCGTCTGCTTTGTTTCATTTGCTTTGCTTCGTCTGCTTTCTGCTTAAGCGACCTTCTGTTTCTTCTGTACACTATTTGTCTGATGCTATCGTTTGGTCTATCTTTGACCTTTCAGGCGATAAAATTTGTCCTCGATATTTTCATGAAAGATGTAGATATTAAAGTTCTCTTTGAAATTGTCCTAATGTGGTCTTAATCTGACATCTTTAGAGAGAGGAAAAGGTTCAAAATGATTGAGGGCATGACCAAATTGAATGATTTGGTGCAATTATAGACATAAGACATAGAGGAATATGTTTTTAGAAGAAAGTGTTGTAAAGTGACTTCAGTGTCGGGGTCAAAAGTGAATATGTAACGTTGACCCGAAATGATATGTTATGGGAAATATTTGAAAGTGAGTAAGGGGTTGTGAATTATGAATTCGGTAGTTTTATTAAGTGAGAAACTTATTCATAAATTATACTTAAGTGAGTTCTAATAAAAGGAAGTGGATAAGTGGATAATAATTGGATAGGTGTCTTAGTTAAAGAGATTTTTATTGCCTTAAAAGACAAGTTGTTGTCCTTGTCTTTATCCTTTCTCGAAACTTCTTTCTCTAGAGCTCCTCCAATCTAAAGCTTTTCTTCAAATATTCACTAAAGTTAAATCTTACTTTTCTCTGTTTGTCCCTACTTTCACTTGGATATTTCTTTTTTCTATTCCAAGAAAGAACGAACCTCCTTGTCAACTTTCAAGTTAAGGTACATGCATGTATGAGGGATTAGGGTTACGTGATCTTACAAAGATTGGAGCTTCAAATAAGTAAGCTTGTTATGCTTATGTAATATTTGCATGAAATGAAGCATGCATCACGTTAGCTTACTGTTAAATGGTTAAGAACAGTGATATTCTAATTTGCTAGAAAATGAGTTAGGAGATTTAGTGTGTCGTACATGATAATTTTCTTTGAATTAATGACAGAAATATTATAGGATTGTGTTAAACCAGTTTGGAGTGAAAGATCAAAGAAAATGTGTAATAAGGTGAAAGAGCAATTAAAGATTTGTAATTGGTTGTGATTTAAAGAATTGATGAGTGATTAAGTTATGAAATGAGAATGAGTCTAAGATGTGAAGTCTATTACAGCATCCGGGTTTGTCATTGAGCATGTATTGTACATAGTCCATTTATACAATTGTGCTTATACGTATGCAAATTATTGATGTGAGTATAATATATGTTTTGCAAAATGGTGATACAGGATAGAACGTCTGCATTCAGGCGTTTCCAGAATTTGGAAGCAAATGCAAATCGGGAGCGTATTGTGAGTAGACCGAGATGGTCTCACTCCATTATCTGTTATTTGAATTTTTGTATTATTTGATTGCTGAATGATTTTGTAATGTAATTGGTTTCCAGACAATAGATCCGATGATTGTGATGTTCTGACTTAGATATTGAAGTGCTATTTGAATGCCAATTGGATGAACTAAGTTTACTAAAGTGATTGCTAAATGCTTTCTGAATGTGCATTTGCATGCAAGTGAAAGTGTGATTTCTCAACTATATGTTGAATGC
>JAOTAX010000008.1:896650-918221 GCA_025629825.1 Erythroxylum guanchezii
ATTTGAAGATATTTTAGATTTAATTAAAAAATAAATTAAATTATTAAGTAAAACTAAATTATTCATAATTCATATTATTAATAATTTTATTAAATTGTTTATTTTATTAAATTGCTCATATTTAGTCTCATACTTGGTACAACTCCGGCCAGTTCTAAGCCACCGTAGTCATTAATCCTTGCCATATTGATAGAGGAATCGGTGAAGGACTTTCTGTGAAAAGAATCACTAATCATGAAAGAGAATTAGTACAAAGATAAATCTTAAAAACTAATTACTCTTTAAATCGGCCTTAGATATTCTTCTTTGTCAACATCCTAAAGTGTGAAAAAATAATCCATATGATTTGGATTATTTACAAGTTTTATTTCAGCTCTAATATGTTCCGCTTGTGTTAAGAATTTAAGTTTGCTAAGTTCTTCATCTAATTTTCGCCTATTCTCATATTCTTTCTGACTCGGCCCTGTAATAGATTCTGCAACTTTAGCCATTTGCTCGTTAGATTTTTCCAAACCTTCAGTAAGCTTTTCAGCGATACGTTCCAAACATGAAACTAAACTATCAATACTCCTCTTCTTTTTGTGATGCGTTTTCTTTGAACTTCCTTCACCTTGAGAATTATCCCTGATTGGTTGGTCTCTTTAAGGCTCAACATCCTCGTCCCCATTAGATTCTTCATTCTCTTCATCCAAGTTATCTTCTTTGTTTATATTTTCTAGTATATCTGCAGGTGCTTCAGTATTTTTTCTTGTAGCTCGATCTTGTCCCCAACACATATTTTAACTCACATCGACCATAGCTCTGCTAACACATCAACACATATTGTACATGAAACTTTAGTAATAGACGTAAGTCAAAAAAATCCAACATTAATAGGCACAAAACAGGGTCTCAAATTTCATTTGGCAGAATTAACCAAACCAACAATCAACAAAACCACCTTAATTCAGGCAATAATAGCAGATGAAAGAACATATTAATAGAGTGAAAGAATTCATATGAATACTAAAAAGAACAAAAAACAACATATTGACTTCAGCACATCACCACAAATTTAATATGTATATGCCAAAAGATAGAAGTTTAGATAACTATAGCTGACTTTGAAAAATCCGGAAAGCCAATAAACCCAGATGTCAAAAACCAAATTCGAGAAAAAAAAACCCATGTCTATGTTAATAAGAAAACCAAAAAGCATTTCAACTTTTCTCTAATTTCAACATAAACTAAAAAAAATCAACAACCCCATCAATCAGTATTAAGAAGAGCAAAGAGTTATGAATAGTTTAACCAGAAAAAGTACTGCAAATCTTGATGGGTGCTTCGAGCTCCAACAAATTGGGCTATTGCAAGAAAATCACTCTGCACACAACACACAACTGAGAGATCTCGGACTCGGACAATTACACCTACTTTCCAAGTCTGCTACGAATCTGAAGGTCTTTGCTTTCTCAACAAACTGACACTATAAAACCTATACTCCAAATTGGCATAAATGAGCATATGCACACACACAAATCAGAATACCCAGAAACCTCAAAATCACGGACCGTGCAAAATCGAGACTTTGTGTTTATAAAAAATGGCCTTTGCTCAGCAAAGCTTCGATTTGGACGAGTTATGAAATGACCATGTGGAGAAGAATTGGATAGGACCCAGGAATTGAATCGAAGAGAGAGAGGATCGGTAAAGAATCGAGCAAACGAAAACTACACAAAAGTTAAGTAAGAAGGAAAAATATATCATCAGATTGAAACTTCCGAGCAAAAGAAGTCCTACTAACGGCAAAAGAATAAAAATAGTCGAAGAGGAGGTAGTGTTTTTATAAAAGAGTTGATGTAGGATAAGAATAGATGAAGAGGAGAAAGTGTTTTTATAAAAGAGTTGTTGTAGAGTTGGGAGAGAAAGAAGGATTAAGTAATCAAAATACCAATGGGTGTTGAAATTTAGAATCTAAGTAAAGTGCTACTACTTTCCTTAAATTATGAAAGTTTTTACTTTCCTAACCACTCAAAAAAACGAACTAAACGTGATAATGTAAATTTTAGAAAAAAGATTACTTTCCCAGACAAAATCCATGCCAACTAAACAAGGTCTTTAGACTTTCTTACTAATTCATAGCAATGAAAAGAAAGAGTTCCTATGTATATGTTTGTTTCTGCACATTTAATTTAATTCCCAATTTGATATCAAAATTTAGGGGTTATATTTCTAGAACAAAAGTTATAATCCTTATTATTCGACATTTTCCATCAAAACCCTTGGTTGTAATATTAAATTTCTAAGTATTCATAAATATTAGATTACACTTACTTATTTATTTCCCTTAGTAACTGTAATATCCCGTCCCCGTATTAAGGATTAGAATTTAGATTTCTCTAATGGAGAGAATAGCAATGTAAGAGTTAGAAGAAAAATTTACCTGTCATGCTCAGCAAAGTGTCAGCATACATATATGTGAATTTTGAATCTTTGCACACAAGAAAAATAATTGTACATGCACTTATTGACATTCCGGGTATATTGAATAGTAATAGGATTGAATAATAATGAGATAGATTGAGAATTTTGGCTATAGTTAATGAGTATAATGAAATGGGGTAGAAAGACTAGAACTAAAATTGAAGTGTTGAATTTAGTGAAAGAAAATACGTTGGAGAAGTTTACTGGGAGAGTATTTATAGTATGGAAGCTGTGGATACTAGGGCAGAAAGTTATGGTCTTTTGAAAGGGAAATGCTTAGGAGTGTAAAGATCTTTCGTCTGTAATGACGTCACTTTGTCTGTGATGACATCATTCGTCTTAAGAGATGCTAAAGATCTTTCGTCTGTAATGACGTCACTTTGTTTGTGATGACATCATTCGTCTTAAGAGATGCATCATCTGTAAGGATGCATCATCTGAAAGAGGTATCGTTTGTGATGACGTCATTCATCTTAAGTTGACCCCATTCGTCTGCTCATTCGCTATCGTCTTAAGACTTTGCTTCGTCTGCTTTGTATCGTCTTAAGACTTTTCTTCGTCTGCTTTGTATCATCTTAAGACTTCTGCTTCGTCTATAATGACGTCATATTGTCTGTGATGACGTCATTCGTCTTAAGATTCTTGCTTCATCTGTAAAGACTTTCGCTTCGTCTTAAGACTTCTGCTTTGTCTGTAATGATGTTATATTTTTTGTGATGATGTCATTTGTCTTAAGACTCTTGCTTCGTCTGTAAAGATTTTCGCTTCGTCTGCATTGACATTCGTCTGGTTATTGCATTCATCTGCCTCATGCCATTGTTCGTTTTGTTTCGTCTGCCCTTTTCGTTTCGTCTGCTTTGGCATTCGTCTACTTATTGCATTCGTCTGCCTTGTTTCATTTGCTTCGTCTGCTTTGCTTCGACCGCATTGAATCGTCTGCTTTGTTTCACTTGCTTTGCTTCGTCTGCTTTCTGCTTAAGCGACCTTCTGTTTCTTCTGTACACTATTTGTCTGATGCTATCGTCTAGTCCATCTTTGACCTTTTAGGCGATAAAATTTGTCCTCGATATCTTCATGAAAGATGTAGATATTAAAGTTCTCTTTGAAATTGTCCTAATGTGGTCTTAATCCGACATCTTTAGAGAGAGGAAAAGGTTCAATATGATTGAGGGCATGACCAAATTGAATGATTTGGTGCAATTAGAGAAATAAGACATAGAGGAATATGTTTTTAGAAGAAAGTATTGCAAAGTGACTTCAATGTCAGGGTCAAAAGTGAGTATGTAATGTTGACCCAAAATGATGTGTTATGGGAAATATCTGAAAGTGAGTAAGGGGTTGTGAATTATGAATTCAGTAGTCTTATTAAGTGAGAGACTTAAGCATAAATTATACTTAAGTGAGTTCTAATAAAAGGAAGTGGATAAGTGGATAAGAATTGGATACGTGTCCTAGTTAAAGAGATTTTTATTGCCTTAAAAGACAAGTTGTTGTCCTTATCTTTATCATTTCTCGAAACTTCTTTCTCTAGAGCTCCTCCAACCTAGAGCTTTTCTTCAAATATTCACCAAAGTTAAATCTTGCTTTTCTCTGTTTGTCCCCACTTTCACTTGGATATTTCTTTCTTCTATTCCAAGAAAGACCGAACCTCATTGTCAACTTTCAATTTGAGGTACGTGCATGCATGAGGGATTAGGGTTACATGATTTTACAAAGATTGGAGCTTCAAATAAATAAGCTTGTTATGCTTATGTGGTATTTGCATGAAATGAAGCATATATCACGTTAGCTTACAGTTAAATGGTTAAGAACAGTGATATTCTAATTTGCTAGAAAATGAGTTAGGAGATTTAGTGTGTCGTACATGGTAATTTTCTTTGAATTAATGACTAAAATATTATGGGATTGTGTTAAACCAGTTTGGAGTGAAAGATCAAAAAAAATGTGTAATAAGGTGAAAGAGCGATTAAAGATTTGTAATTGGTTGTGATTTAAAGAATTGATGAGTGATTAAGTTATGAAATGAGAATGAGCGTAAGATGTGAAGTCTATTACAACACCCGGGTTTGTCATTGATCATGCATTGTACATAGTCCATTTATACAATTGTGCTTATACGTGTGCAAATTATTGATGTGAGTACAATATATGTTTTGCAAAATGGTGATACAGGATAGAACGTTCGCATTCAGGTGTTTCTAGAAATTGGAAGCAAATGCAAATCTAGAGCGTACTGTGAGTAGACCAAGATGGTTTCACTTCATTGTCTGTTATTTGAATTTTTGTATTATTTGATTGCTGAATGATTTTGTAATGTGGTTGGTTTACGGACAGTAGGTCCGATGATTGTGATGTTCTGACTTGGATATTGAAGTGCTATTTGAATGCGAATTGGATGAACTAAGTGTACTGAAGTGATTGCTAAATGCTTTCTGAATTGTGCATTTGCATGCAAGTGAAAGTGTGATTTCTCAACTATATGTTGAATGCCGGACTATAGTCCAATGAAAAGTGAGTATGATTGAAGAAGAGCATGCAAATATGAGTGATGCATTTCATTCATGAATGCATGAAACATAATGGGAGTTGTAACTAGAGTAGCCATCGATTAGAGCTTAAAGCTCAACGAGTGAAAAAGAGCCTCGAGCTCGAAGGGAAGTAATGCATACCCAGAGGGCTCTCATAACCCTAAGACGCGTTTAACGCTTAATGAGGCCTATATGGGACAGTTATCAATGAGCCCTATATGGGACAGTTCAGGCACTCGGTCACAACAAAGTAACAAATAGAAAGTGAGTCACATGTGCATTGCATATGCATAATATGAATGATTTGAATGTGAATGTGAAATAGTGTGAATGATTAAGTGTATTGAATATGAAGTGTGAATGTGAATGTGAAATGTGAAATGCTGTGTTATGTGACTGGGTGAGCCATCGTTGATAGTCACTCATTGAGTTCGCAAAATTCGTCCAAAATTTGCAATTATTTTTCAGGGTTAGAAGAATACATTGTTAGGCCAACGGGAGTATATCTACAGCATACAAGTGAAGGATAAAGGTCGGGATCAGTTCGCGTTTGCATTTGTGTTTTCCTATTTTTGTATAAAATTGTATACTATTGTTCAATTGATTTATGTTATAATATAAGGCATCATGACTAAAGTGTATTGTATTTGTGAAAGGGCCCAAATGGCTATTGATAACTTTGTTGATGGTTTTGTGTTACTTGAAAATATTTATGAATGAATGTGGGCCTAATTTGAGTATCGATTTTCGCATATTGTGTTTTGTGATTCAAAAAAAAGAGAAAGTATACCGATTTTTGAATGATTGAGTGCTTTAGCATGCCATTCTCGCAAGGCACGGACTCGGACATCACCCATCGATGTTAGGTTCAGGTCTTGCGAGAGTGGGGTGCTACAGTAACACAAACAAAATTACGTAATGTTTAAATTTTTAATCACAAGAATACAAAAATTAAGAAACATTAATAAAGTATTTAACATCATTTATGCGATTTTCACTAAAGAATGAGATCAGTAGCCTATTTTAACTTGTTTGTAATTGTTATTTATATTTGAATATATTCAATTTTTCAAAATTGAGAATGATAAATTAATTTGAATTCGTTGTAAAGTCAATAGTTCCAATTAATTGAATTTGAATTTGGGTATTCAAACTCAATTAATTTTGTATTTTGTAAATTTTGAATATAATTAATTATAAAAATTTTAATAATCAGTCGATTAAATTTAAAATTAATAAATTAGATTAGAGAATTTAATATTAATCCTGTTTGATACTAAAGTTTTATGGTTTGATGCCACTATTGTAATTCTTTTAAATTTGGAATAAGCTCTCAATTACCCACCCAAACAGAAAATGATTATACGTTTCCTTTATTTAAGGAAGATATGATCATGTGAATCTTTTCTCTGATTATAGGTAGTGCTTTCGTTATTTGCTTCTTTGAGTTGAGAATCCATAATTCCCAGCTTCTGGGATACAAAAGGTCAAATTAATATCTCTTCTAATTAGTGTCCACATCAGAGGAGACTATTCGACACCCCGTGGCCGACAGATCAGAATACCTGTATCCTTCTTTCAATAATGGCCGAAATCTAGTTGTCTCTTTTGAGTGGCTAAAAAGGAATTGGACAATTTCTCTGGAAGCCTTGATGATTCGGTTTTGTTCACATTAGCGTTGACCGTTGCCAAGAGATTCACGTGTTACAGGAGAGATCATATATAGATGAACAGTACTGTTTCTCTTATCTTATATTATATATTCATATCTTAGCGTTTACATTTCAGCCAGAGATTAAATATATCAGGCTAGATATAAGGAGTTGGGGAGGATCGCATTGAAGAGATTTTAAGCAACTACTTGATTGTCTTTCACTACAAATTAAGGTGGAGAAAGTCGTGCATTGTTCTTCCAAGAAATTAAAAAGAAAAAAAGAGAACTATTTCTATTTTCTAGTTACCCTTAAATCTAAAAGAGTATTTGGTAGAGTAGATAAGGTTAAAAGAGTGGAAACTGGAAAGTAGTTCGTTCACTCTATTAAAAGAAGGTTGGTAATTGGTAAATCCTATAGGATATGGAATAAGCTTCAACATTATCCCCTCGAAGAAATCCGATCTTTTCTCGTGATATTGCTATTGTAATCTTCGTCAAAATAAGCATATTTCTAGACACTGATAGTTATTATTATCAACAGTTGAAAGGTTAGGTTGTTAAATTTGGAGTGTTTGGATTAACTTAATCTACAGAAAAATACTTAGTCTTCACTTCTCATATCTGTCCCACGTCTGAAATCTTTGGTGAATTTTATCTTCCAAGTATACGCACGTTTGCACATGCTTTTGTGGCTTAAATTAACTTTGTTGAGAACGTGAGGGTATTTAGACGCTTGGCTCGTACAAGAATGGTCAACAATGCTTACTGGGCAAGATCAATAAGGCAAGTAATGTGTAACATGGCGACGCTTTTTGTTCTTTTTTGTTTTGTTTTTTTTTTTTGAAAGGTCGACGATTTTTGTTGTTGATTGCAGTTTAAGCAAGGTATCTTCAATATTCTGCTGCGGAAATTCTAAGGGCTGACCACAGACATAAAAATTAAACCATTTTGAATTTAGGACATGATATTGGCAGCGAAAATTTTAACGGATGACATAAAAATTAAACCATTTTAAATTAGAAATATGATGTTATCAGCGAAAATTCTAAGGGTTGACGTAAAAATTAAACCATTTTGAATTAGGAATATAAAAATTCTAAGGGTTGACATAAAAATTAAACCATTTTGAATTAGGAATGTGATATTGCCAACAAAAATTTCAAGGGATGATATAAAAATTAAACCAATTTGAATTAGAAATATGATATTGTCAGCGGAAATTCTAAGGGCTGACATAAAAATTTAACCATTCTGAATTAAGAATATGATATTGTCAGAGGAAATTCTAAGAGCTAATATAAAAATTAAACCATTTTGAATTAGGAATATAATATTGCCCGCAGAAATTCTAAGGGCTAACATAAAAATTAAATCATTTTGAATTAGAAATATGATATTGCAGTTTGCCATAAACTGCAAACACTGTTTTATTTTTAAATTCTAGGGCTATGATTCAATTATAAATATAATATGTGAAACGATTTAATCACTAATCAATTATATGGGCTTCTTTAATAAAATTTAAAAATTTTATAGGCTAATATTAAACTAAAATAGTTTTTGCAAAATTACCTTATTATACAATATTTAAAAAACTGAAAATTCAAAAAAAATTTAAGCTTTAGATATTTAACAAACTGCATAAAACTTTTATATGATGAAAATGGAAAGATTTAAAATATCATTAGAAAATAATATTATATTTACTGTTGAATGAAGATTAACTAATTTATATGTTTTTTAAACAATCTATTATTTTATTAAAAAATTGTTGACTTTAATAATAAAAATTATTAAATTAAATTAAAAAATTAACTTATTTAAATTTTTGCAAACCGAGGTGAGTGATTGAATTTTTTTAATCATTGTTACTAGGATTTAGGATAATTAAATTTCAATAATAATGTCCAATTTTCTCCCACTGAACTACAAGATCAAATTGCAAAATTATAAGAGTTTATTTTAATTCAAGAAAAAGGTAAAAATTAATTTTTCGTCATTAAAACATGAGGTGGTATACGAAGAATCATATTTATATTCTACTTGACTTATATTTCAAGTGCTTAGAGTAGCATTAGGTAATTCGCTGAGGTGTATCTTATCAATCAACAATTCGTATATTTTTAACGAATGTTACACAGAAGCATGTCGGTAATTGAAAGGTCACAAATCATGATTGTATTGTTTATTCTCTAATTACTGATTAATAACTAAGCAAACTTCTAACAACCTTCTTTTATTCACGTGCCGACTTACACCCCCTACTTTGCTCCTACGGTCCATGCGTCCCAGTTTACACCTTCTTCAGTCTATTCCTATAAATGGGTATTAAATATTAAGCATCTTTTATCAGTTATCATTCCAAATAATATTGAATTTGATAGGAGGTAATACTCATTATTATGAACTTAAGATATCGCCGTCACCTGGCCTAAATCGTGCAATTGAAAATCTTAATCTTACTTTTTAATTGAGTTTAAGACTTTGGACGGTACTTATTTTATAAATATAATCGTAATACCAAAAATATATGTTATAATAATGCTGATTTAATAGTAAAATTGTTGACTCTTTTTTAGCTATTATTATTATTATTGTATATATTTCTATTAGTTAAGAGAAAAGTTAAGTACTATAAGAAATAAGGCATCCAAAAATTATGCAAATATCTGTTGTCTCGTGAATTGCTGTCTATTAGATTTTTTTTAATTAAGTGTTTAATTTGTTTTTTTTTTAAATTAAGTGTTCTTTCCCCTCAAATTAAAATTTAATCTCAGTCCACGGAAATTGTTCAATCACAAAGCTTGCGGCAGAATGCATGTTTTCGTGTATTTAATTTGGTATACTATCCGAGGTGCACATTGGCAGGTTTGGATTATATTTCCATATCAATAAATTACCAATATGTGAGTTTGTTATGAGCGTGTCGGTCAGTTGTCACCGGCAAAATAGAAAAATACAAATGTCAGTCTCTGTCAAATTAATTTTCAACTATTTGGTGGAGTCTATGTATGTTTTAATTTATCCAAAACGTCAGTATGTATATATATATATATATATAACAATTTACATAGTAAGTAAATGCAGCTCGAAAATAAAATTGAAGCATGGAACACTTTGTTTAAATGATACTTACATAATGATTCAATAACTTAAATCAAACTAATTCTTTGACTCAAATTAATAATTTATTATAAATTATTAATTTAATTAATTTGGATTAAATTTAAGAGTTGAATTAAGTTATTATATTAGTAACATTTAATTAGTCCGTATTTAATGTTTTATATCTTAAATTGTTATTTTAACCAAAGTTTAGAGAAAATAATTTTTTTAAAATTGATAACTATTTTTTCAAAAATATAAAAGATGAAAATTTTATAAAAGTTATTAAACTAAAGAATATGTCTATGTCTTTTGCCTAATTTTAACATTAAAAACTCACCTATGTCTTTTTTTTTTTTTCACAAGGTGTCTTAGGAGGGTCTTAATTATAGGAAGACACTTTTAAGCTATCCAAACCTAGACTAATCCTCACTCGAACCTGATAGGTCCCTTACGGGAAGCAAAGCTCTGACACCAAATTTTAAATGGTTACATACATGAGGGCGGTTTGAACCCGCAATCTCACTTAAGTCAAGAGAGTCCCCTACCAACTCACCTGCACCCCCTACCAACTCACCAATGTTAACTTTTACGAGCTGTTTGGAAACCTTTGAATTGAATTTATTAACGAATTGGATTCAATTATATTAATGAGATTAAATTGAATTCAATTTATACTGTTTGGAACAAACTCAGTAATAATAGAAATGAATTCAATTGCACTGTTTGGAATGAGAATGAATATAGTAAGAAATGAGAGTAAATATTATTATTATTATAATAGTTGGTTAAGAGGAAAGAATAATTACTATTACCATTAATAGTAGTTGATTTGTAAAAAATATTGAGAAATAAACATTTATTATATTTTAATTAATTAATTACTATATTTTAATTACTTATATTGTAATTAATCAATTACAATATATTAATTAATTAAAATATTGTAATTAATTGTAATTAATTGTAATTAATTACAATATTTTAATTAATGATTGAATTATATTTTAATTAATTATATTGTTGCTAATTAATTATTAATAATATTTTAATTAATAATCTTTGGAATCCAATCAAGTGAAGCAGAGAGTGAGAAGTGAAATAGTCCAAAGAATGAAAGAGTAAAAGAGTAAGACACTACCTCAAGCTTCAATGTAATTGAATTCTTATATTTGAAAGAGTGAATTCAAATTATAAAGAAAATAGAGTTCAATTACATGCATGAATTGAATTTATTTCATTTTTATGTTTCCAAACAGCTGAATTCAATTTAACATTTTCCAAACGGGCTGTTAATAAGTATATATTGCACGTCTTACTTTCTTAAAAAAAAAAAAGTATATATTGCACGTACACAGAAAGAGAAACCAAATATATGGGTGGAAATGAATAATGGCAAGACTTATTTTGTGTCACTTGTCCGAAACTTCGTGACTATATGCAGTATAAACGAATACATCGGCAATGCAGGAACGAAACGGAGAAGAAAATGTGATGTTAACGACAGTGGTTGAATCGAATGATTGAAGGACTGAGGACTTTTCATCTTTCTAATTCGGAGACCTTATGACCCTTGCAAATTGCCATTAGAAAAACATGTACACCCAACACACATGCATATATTCAAACACCAATGTGCTGTTTGTCAACTCCTAGGGATTCTATTCCAGCTTTTGGAGGAAAAAAAAGGCACATGGACTTTCGGATTCAGCACACACTTGACCCTACACAGCCCTTAACGGCTCTTCTGTTCTGCACCTAATGTTCAAACTTGTTAAATCTCAACCGCTTTTGGATTGTGCAATTGCTTTTCCGGTGACTGGACCAGTGCAATAAACGTTATGTTTTAGCTTATGCATTTCCTTGCAATGACTAAGGTATTCAGTTAAAAGTTAAAAAAAAAAAGAAGTGAAAGGGTCGAGTTCGTATGAGCTTGACTGAATTTTTAATCATTGATTGACTAATTAGAAACTTGAGTGAGTGAATAACGCTTCGATTATTATAACTCTTCAGACCGACCGAACGACCGACCAATCCATTGCGAAATTAACTTATTATTTACTTAGTTATTTCCCTTTTGTTATAATCGAATGGAATTGCAGCACATTAGTTCCACAATCTTAGGGGTGATGTAGTTGAAGGCTACAGTTGATCTAATTAAGTCTAAGCACAAGAACCAATTAGCAATCTATAATTATATATTTATAAGTAAAAGATACAAACTCCCTTTAAACTTTTAATTATTTGAAAATATATTTATTAAGCATTTATTTTTTAAAAATATTTTTATTAAAATTTTATTGAAATTAGTTTTTAACAGTCATGTAAATAATTTCAAGTATACAAAAAATGAATTATAGAATAATTTTTATTTCACTTAACCTTAATTTTTTTAAAAAAATTTAATATCATAAATTACCAATCATTAAAAAACTCAACCGATTTAACCGTAAAAACTTTGAACCATCAAAATTTTTAGTTCTCTCAAAATTTTAGTTCGATTTACTTTAATAACTTTTGTTTTTTAAAAATCGATAAGTTTATTCGTAAATTAATAAGTTCTTATAAATTAAGATAAATTAATTAAATTTCAATATTATATTTTTTTAATTAAACTTTAGGATAATTTCTTTCAATTATAATTATAATTTTTTAATTTTATTCAATCTTTATCTCGTGTAAAATCTTTTAAACGTCAAATATCTTATCAGTTTAGCTTACGGTTTTTAAAATATTGCAAATTATCAATTTAAAATTTACACAATAATAATAATTTTAAAAATAAACAAAATTACTCACGTATAATTGATCTCTTTGACCTTATTTATACTTTTTTTTTAGTATTGCACGATTAAGATGGATGAATGTTTAAGATTAGATGGTAAAGCAAGGATTTATTAAGAATTTCTTAATCTCTAAGATATTCAAATGATTTGAAGTAAGGGATTCAATTCCGGAAATAGTCTTGGTTTTGGATAAGAAATAGAACGCAGATTCAGCCGAAGCATTATCCATACTGGAAAATTTAAAATCAATTCAGGGTCTTGATTCTCGAAACTTGAATCCACAGTATTAAAAAAACAAAAAAGACTAAATAAGCCAAAATTTAACGCTTGAGACCTCCCTCCAATTTTGTGGTGAGCTGAATAATTATTTTTGTTTTTATTAGTGGCTAAGACCAAGCCTTGTTTTGTTTACAGTCCAGACAAGAACAGCTAACTTCCATTCAAAACACATTCACCAACTAGCCAACTAGCCTTAGTTCTAACCATCTTTCTTTCCATGCAAGCGCCCTAAAATATTGAATCCTTCAATCCACTTATAACCTTTGCACCGCTTATGTAATTTCGTTCCATGAGACGTGATTGTCCTGTCAGCCATCTCTCTACGTTTATAAATAGAAGCTATAGTCATCATAGACATGGCAATTATGAGAATGAAGCACGACCTATCGTCCAAATTGAATCTGATCTGTTTTATCGTTGTCATCTCCTCGACCTCCCGCATCAGAGGACACGCGGTGAAAGTTTTAGAGGGTTTTAGGCTTTAGGGTCGGTTGCTCAGAGCAAGAAGAAGGGTCAAGGTGAGAAGGAACAGTCTTCGCAACAGTACGTAAAAAGATAACGATTATCTGTTAAGTTGGATAACAGGAAGTTATAGGAATAGGATTTGATACAAGAAATGGGATTTCTACACCACATTGGGAAGTACCAACTCGGTCGGACGATCGGAGAAGGGACGTTTGCTAAGGTAAAGCTTGCTATAGATACCACCAATGGCCATCATGTTGCAATCAAGATCATTGAGAAGAGCATGGTCATGGAAAGCAATCTCAAGAATCAGGTAAAACCTGTGTATAATTAAGATGGTTCTATCTTTCTCATCTTCTGGCTATTTCTTCCTTTTATCGTTTCTTTTGGAAGGGGAATGACGCTTGTTGCAATCCAAATCTTCTTCCTTCTCTAATCTATTCAGGCACTGGTTTCAGGTGCAAAGAGAGATTAGAACCATGAAACTTCTTCATCACCCCAACATCGTCCGGATACATGAGGTATATCTGCCGGAGTTTTGATCAGCAACGTCTTGCTCTTATAGTAGCTGCGTTTGAAGTCAAAGTTTAAGCCATTTTACTTCTTTGTGCTGAATATTTGGAATTCTAGGTTCTTGGCACGAAAACTAAAATCTACATAGTAATGGAATATGTAGCAGGAGGACAACTTTCTGATAAGTTGGTGAGCACTAATTCTATAGTCTTGGAGCTATCCAAAAATGGATTTTTTTTTCAGCATTCTCATTTCATCTATATATGGTATATCTGATCCTGTGCAATTTCATATTTTCCAGTCGTATGCAAAGAAACTTGGCGATTCTGAGGCAAGAAAGTGTTTCCAGCAATTGATTGATGCAGTAGACTATTGTCACAACAGAGGGGTTTATCACAGAGACCTGAAGGTCAATAAAAGCTTGCTACTCACTATTTGCCTTCTTTTTTTCTTTTTTTTTTTCATGAAGGAGCGCAATCTAACTAGGACTTGGGTTTTGCAGCCAGAAAACTTGCTTTTGGATGGCAAAGGAAACGTGAAAGTTTCAGACTTTGGACTAAGTGCATTGCGCAAGGTACATACATATTCTACAAGTTACTTCTTCCATAAAATTTGTTTCTTCCTCCTTTGAACTAAAATGGTCCGTGCCTGAAAATCTGTTCGACAGCCAGGTGGCATACTTACCACAGCTTGTGGCTCTCCATGCTATGTGGCACCTGAGGTAAGATGAAATTCGATTCAATCTTGTACGAGAAGTAAATGATATAGAACAAATGGAGATAAAGTTTCAAACTTTTTTTTAAAAGTAGCGAATGATTTTCTATTCAGCTTCTTGCAAACAAGGGTTATGATGGAGCAGCAGCAGATGTTTGGTCCTGTGGAGTAATCCTTTTTGAGCTACTTGCTGGTTATCTACCATTCGACGATCGTAACCTTATGATGTTGTACAGAAAGGTTTGTTCTTGTGTTAGTGAAACTGACATATGTGTGAAACAATTTAACAAAAATACCTTACATTCATGAGTTTCATCCCTTGAAGATATCCAGAGCAGAATACACATGTCCCAAGTGGTTTACAGAGGATCAGAAGCAGCTAATCTCAAGAATGCTTGATCCAAATCCTAGAGGGGTATGAGTATTGAACATTTTTAACTTCTGAAATCCAAAACTGAATAAACAACAGAAGGATAATGGTAAACTCGTTATTTGTTACAGCGGATAAAGATACAGGAAATCATCGAACAAAGCTGGTTTAAGACAGATTACTTGGCTTCTTGTGGGTATGAATGTGATGAGAAGATCTGCTTGGATGATGTTAATGCTGCTTTTGATTCAGTTGAGGTAAATGATCATAAGCTAGTGGAGAGACCCGATTTATTCACTTTACTTATCGCCACGAAATTATCAGCAGGAAAATACAGCAGAAGCAAAGATTCCCAAGTCTTCAAGTTTCATTAATGCTTTCCAGTTGATAGCAATGTCAAATGACCTTGATTTATCAGGTCTTTTTGAAGATCAGGCAAGTCTCTTGAAATAACTTAAGCTTTGTAACAGGCTTCCTTGCCAGGAATATAACGTCCTAGCGAACTCTTATTTTATCAGACAGATACTAAAAAGACAACAAGGATTGGATCCAAGCATACAGTAGATGAAACCATAAAGAAAATAGAAGCCGCTGCAATGGACGTAAGTCTCTCAGTTGAAAGGAGGAAAAACTTCAAGGTAAATAAAGTTTGATCGCTACAGTTTTTCCAATTTAGAATATGTCTTGTCAAGGAAAACTGAAATCTATAATTGCATCATGGCAGATGAAAATGCATCCAAAACAAAAGATGACTAGATGTACCAGATCACTCTATGACTTGTCAGCAGAGGTAATCCATTACATAGCACAATCCCTGAAAGATAAAAAAATTTCTAATATCATCGGGGGTCTCATCATTCTTCATTAAAATTTAGGTGATTGAGGTTGCTCCTGCCAACTGTGTGGTAGAAATATCAAAATCTGCAGGGGAGCTAAGAGTGTACAAGGAGGTAAAACGATACCATCTAAGTTGGTATCTCACTATACAGCGCCATTTATATGCTTGCAAACTGTTGGCTGACTTGTGGTGGTATGTTTTCTCTCTTGTTTACCAACAGTTCTGCAGAAGTCTATCCACTCTGTTGACAGAGAATTCACGTGTTTCATTAGCAATACAGAAGCCGCAAGACGCATGCGTCGATATCAATACTGGTGAAGAAACTCTAAGGTAATAGCCTTGTTTCAGAAGCTAAAAGTGACTGCTATTGCAGCTTTCTACACTTAGTTTGCTAAAGCATATTTCAATTTGTGCAGCTCAAAAGAACAGGATGAGAAAAAGAGTAACGATACTCTATAGGATATTCTTCTTCCTGATGATCAGCGGTCGCCTGAGATGTCTCTATGGTGTCCCTCAGGAAAGCTTCATGTCTTGTACTAGTGAGTTTGGAAACAGAATAGAGTCCTGATAAGTTATACATGGGATGAGTTAAACCCGTTTAGAACTGGTGTTTGTAAATAATCGTTCTTGCTTCATGCTCTTTTCTAGCTTTTCTTCTCTTGCATTTTTGTTTGAAATCGTCTTACCCACTTTAGAGTTCCGAAAAGAATTACGCAAGAAGCTTGGTTTGTTCAGTTTCAGCTTATCCTCGGCTTGGTACATATCACAGAAACATGCTGAAGCAAACAGCTTAATGGCAAACCTCTTTTTTCATTTTTTTTAAGAAAAATCCTAATGAGGTTCTGAGCTGATATTCATATCAATCATTTCCAGTTGGGAAGACCGATTCTATAAGTAATTTTCCTATAGCCCCATGTCAGATTGTTGGAAGCATTACAAAACAGCGTCCAGAAATTAAATTCCCCCACTATTCATAACATTCAACTTACACGAGGATATCTGGAGCACGCAGTAGTGTCATGTAAGAATTACTGGTCAACACGAACATCCCGTCAGAAAATTGTCAACATCGCTCTAATAAGAAGCATTTATTCTTAAGAAGGAAAAATGTAACGTGGTTTGCAATAATTTAGACATCAAAGTGGGAGGATAAGACAGAAAAAGGATAAAGATGTTAATTAGTGTTTGTGAATTCTAATGTATTTATCCTCTCATGTAATCATTTTCCAAGTAAATTGTAACTTGTAATCCCTTGTCAATTTATCGATTTTTAACAGGCTTCCTTTTCAATGATTTCATGTCAAATCTTTTTCTTCGGGACTACTAGTAGCCAGTGTCCGTGGACCAAACCTGCTCCTCCACCGCTCTGAGCCCTCTGCATTATCTTCAAAGCATAATTTCAACCAAATCTTTGAAGGAAGATTTAGTAGAAATTTTCCCAATTCGTAGGACCAAGATTGATTGTAGGTTTCGAGGTTAGTTTTAGAAATAATATAATCAATTAAAAAGGTCAGGTCAGGCGCTAGATACCCTTTGTAACTGAATTATTGTTGGTTATCATATATCTTCGAGGAGGGTTAGTTAGGATCTAAAACACTTCCTAGAACTATCTCTTTGCAATTGTAAACTACACGCCTTCTTGCAAGAGCAATTGCTCTCGGCCTAAATTTTTTTTTTTGGAAAATGAATAATGAATTTTCTATAGACAAAATTATTACATCATTATAGTGAGTTCTAATTAACCGCTATACAAACTAGCATATTACAAAAGGGAGTTAGATATTAATCATATTATCTAGAGTAAAGATTCCAACAAAGTCTAATGATCATGGTGAGAGCGAATTATAGATTTAAAAAAAAGAAAGAAACAGAAATAATTAATATAAAGGAAAGTCATATAATCATAAAACAAGAGGGAGGACCCTCACTTATCCCACCATTGAAGGCAAAGGATTAAAAATACGAAAGACAAGATGAAAGAAAATGCAGTAAAGTTATACTAAAGATATAATGAAACTCGTATAATGGAACTACAAGTCAAATGAAGGCTCTTCAGCACAATGAATTCCCAGACTTCAGAGATGATCATGGATATCAAAGCTTCCTTGGAAGAAATTGTATTGGCTAATCGTCTTAGGTTGCGTTCCCTCCAAAGCATGTAGATACAAGTGCCCAATATAAGGATATAAATATAAAGATCTAATGTCAAACAGGTGTTTTGAGTGGGGATTCTATGTATAATGTCTATGAGAGAGACACCCAGATTAGACCAAGAAGTTTTAGCAGTAACGTAATCCTAAATGGAGTTGTTAAAGGGGCATTCGAATAGAAGATGGTTCCGTGATTCATCATGTAATGCGCACATTGGACAAGATTTATCCACATGCAAGTAAGGCAGCCGATTAGTGGTGGATAACTTATTCTGTATGGCCAACCAGAAGATAAATGAGATTCTTGGAGTTAAAACCTTACTCCAAATCGTTTTAAACCAGGGAACTTTGTCATCATATCTGCGTAACAAATTAACCGTGGTTTTGTTGGTAAGATTCTTGAGTGGAATATGCCTCCAGAAAAAAAATGCCAAGAGAGTTTATATCAGGAGAATATCCAAGTTAGAGGTGTTGCAATCTGCATGGAAAATTCCAAGAATTTCCATTAATGAATAAGCAGTATGCTAAGTATAAAGAGGAGATATGTAAGTGCTGAGGGGGTGGATCAGTAGACCTCGGCCTGATCAATCATCATACCAAAAGGAGACCAATCTTCCATTACCTCATGGACAAGAGACCTCCTATTGAATTACATCCCATAGTTTCAGAAGCTGAGTGAGGAAATGGGAGTGAGAAGCTTGCGGCTCGAAGTGCCATATATAATGGCCTTTAAGGAAGTAAGAATGCAACCATTTGATCCAAAGAGTGTTTTTTTCCTCCAAAATCTACCAGAACTTCTCGAGAATCAAAGCATGATTAGCGGTTTGGATAGATAAAATATTGAGACCACCTTTACCTTTCGGATAACAAAGGTCGGATCAACTAACTTTTGCTGCTCCAGAGTCACCATTTAGGTGACTTCATAAGAAAGTTCTGAGAATTTTTTCAATCGATTTGATGATGCCTTGAGATAAGAAGATATGGGAACTCCAATAAACATGCAAGGAGTTGAGGACATATTTAATAAGTTCCAGTTTTCCCATTGTTCTCCCAAGACTGGACTTGCTTCTGAATCTTTTCACGGAGAGGACGACATTTGAAGTTATTTAGCCTTTTAGTGGACACAGGGAGACCAAGATAAAGGAATGGAGGAGACTTAAGTTGCATTCCCATAGCTACAGATATAAGAGATTCCAAAGAGGAAGCACTCTTGGACAGGAGAAAATGACTCTTGTACAAATTGATTTGCAGACTCGAAATTTGGTTGAAGGTGTCAAGAGCTTTCATAAAGAAGTGGATAGAATCCAAATTTGCCTTGCAAAAGAGAAGATCATTTGCAAACCTGAGATTAGTTAGGCTAATTTTTTACCATTGTGTGTTTTGTTTGAATCTGGGGTTACAGAGGGCAGAGGGCCATGTAGATTCTATGCAAATAAGGTCACTCTAATCCAGTTAATGATCTTATCTACAAGTTGATATGGATCCTCTTCAAGATTGGAAAAGTGCCTATGGTTTCGTTCTTTCCAAAGGAAGTATATGGTAGTAACGAATGCAGCTTATAGAAAATCACATTAGGCCTCCCTTTTGCAGAAGTATTAATAACCCAAGTCAAAGTAAGCTCCCAAGCATAATTATAATCAATACTTGGTAACATGTGTAAGATCTTGTTTTAGACTATTTTCGAGAAGCTACATAGGAAAAAGAGATGGTCTCTATTCTCGATTTGTTATTTTGAATAACAAACAAGTAGAATCCACATGTCTGTGCTATTAACTCTTAGTCTTGAGTCTATTTTTGATGGGATGAATAAAATTAGACCATAAAAGAGTTGATCAAGGTACTTTAGGTAATCCTATTGCAAGGATTCGGTGACATGAGTAATTAGAGAATTTTCCATTTGGGTCTATAGTCCAGATGATGAAGTCATCCATGTGTGCATTATTTAAGCAAGGGAGATGAAGGGGCAAAGTGTCAAAGGCCCTTCAATTCTCTTTCCATTGACCATTAATGAAGATCAAAGAAGAGACCTTAACGTTAAGCAAAAGTCTGTTTCTTAGATGTAGCCTCAGTTTGGGAATAATAGAACTTAAGTCTTGCTAATTGTCATACCAGAACCAGGTGTTTTCCCCATTTCCAATCTCGTGTTTAATAAAAGGATAAATAAAAGCTCGCAACTTCATCAGTAGGGTAAGAATCTAAGAAAACTCACGAGTACAAGTAGCTTACCAAAAATTTACACCTTTAATGTAATATTCATGGATCCACTCTCCCCATAAGGCATTATGATCATTGTACAACCTCCTTAATCTTTTGCACATTAGGACCTTCTGTATAGTTGAGGTCGAGAGGATCTCGAGGCCTCCATGTTTTTGTGGAATCACCACCTCACTCCTCTTAACCATAGCATTATTGGAATGTTTAGCTCGACCTGACCAAAGAAATGCTTTAATGATTCGATCCATCTCTTTAAGTGCTTTCTTTGGTAGTGCAATATGTGCCGTCCAGTATAAATGTAAGCTGCTTAATACCGAAGCAATAAAAGTTAGCCTAGCAGTGTAGGATAAGAATATATTTTGCCAAGCATTCACTGTTGCCTTGATCCGTTCTATAAGGGGGTAAGCAAATATAATATTTAGGTTTGGAAGAAGTAACAAGGACTCCCAAGTAACAAAAGGAAGTAGAATATTGATTGAGCCCCATTCTTTCCAGTATTTTAGAAGTATTCCTAACATCCGCTGAGAGGTGAAGACTACTCTTTGCAGAGTTGTGCTTTAAACCAGACCAAGCAGTAAATAATTTCAAAATATTCATCACCATAGTAAGAGAATGAGTATCAGTAACAAATAGTATCAGAAGATCATCTGTATACATTAAGTGGGTGAGGTTGAGGGCTCTCCACTTGTAGTGATAATGTAAACCTCGATTGCAAAGTCAATCTAGAGAACCCTTCCATGACAAGAGTGAATAAGTAAGGAGATAAAGGATCGCCTTGTCGAATCCCTCTAGCGATCTGAAAAGGTTTAGTAAGCAACTGTAAAGCTTCTAAACATACTCGTATGAATCTCCAGCTAACAATATCAAAGGCCTTATAAAAATCAAATTTGATCAGACAACTTTTCAGATCCTTTCCTGAATGTATTCCATTAGCAGTTGTTGAAGTAGAAGGATATTATCTCCAATATTCTGGTCAGGAATGAAAGCTCCTTGAGCTAAGTTGATAACATTAGAGATAGGTCGCTTAAGTCTTTCAGCAAGGAGGTTAGAGATACTTTATAAATGATGTTGCAGCAAGAGATGGGATGACAGTCGTTCATACTTTGTAGATGATGTTTTTAGGCACCAAGCAAATGTATGTTTAATTCATTTCCTTGAGCATCTTTGAGGAAGCAAAGTACTCATTCACAACATCGTGAGAAGAGTTCCTATGATGTCCCAAGTACTTTGAAAGAAAAGTGCCATGAAACCATCCGGCCCAGGAAATTTCGAAGGATGCATATTGAAGAGAACCCTTTTAAGAAACCAGAAATTCCATGCTATCTTGATCAACTGAGCAATCAAACAATTGTAAAACATTAAGACTAGGAGTTATGGATTGATCTGAACCCATCAAATTCAGGAAGTGGTGTCTGACAAGTTCTTGTAGTTGCTTCTGCTCAGAGATCTCTCTGCAATCACTACTATGTAGCATATTTATTCTATTGACATT
>JAOTAX010000008.1:918321-935145 GCA_025629825.1 Erythroxylum guanchezii
AAACGAAAAAGTTTACACAATTCAACCCCCCTTCTTGTGTGTAGATTATCATTTTACTAACTTGTGATTCACTTCACTTGTCTTATTCAACCAATTCCATTCAAAGAAACACCAAAATAACACCAAGGCACCATTGATATTAAACACATCCATCCCATACTAAAAACCCACAAAAATTAGGAATTTAAGCTAAGAAAAATTACCACTTTTTCCTCCAATCTTTTGCGTATTTATTGAACACCTTTACTTGATCAAGATCCCTTCAAATCTCCATCAAAACCCACCAACAATGGAAACTGTCTTCTTCCTCTCTCCTTGGCCGACCTTCACACTTGCTTCTCTTCTTTTCACTTTTGTTTTTGGTCTCTCATATTTACTCTCTGTCAAACACTCACGGTTATGTTAAAGAATGAAGTTAAATGTGTTATTTATGCTTTTTTATACTCATTTAATGGATTCCACATGTCACCTTCCTATTGATTCTCTTCTAATGACTCATCCTTCCACTAACACCATGTAAAATGACCAAGTTTCCCTTTAATGAATACCAAAAAGACCAAATTGCTCTTTAATGCATTTAATTCACCAACTAACCGAATTAAATCCCAAAAATATTCAACAACTATGTTATCATCAAATTGACCATGAAATACTCGAATTAGGGTCAACACTTATTGATTGGATGTTTTAAAAATTTTCGCGTTCGTTTAAAATCATTAATACTCATTACTTTCCAAAAAGGGCATTTTAGTCATAAACTTTCGAAACTCTCGAAATCCATCCTATTGGACTTATTTTTGATCTGTTTCATTATCATTGGACTTTAATACTTATTCCAGATAATTTTCAATATTTCGTCCCCCCAAAACCACTATTCACCAAACATAAATTTTTATATTCAATGAAATGAAAGGTTTGGGATTTACAAACCATAACCAATAATGTATAAGAATTGGTCCTAATAGCTCCACTTGACGTATGACTGGCAACCCAATAAAAAAATTACCACATCACAAAAAAGTTGGTTATATCTATAATAAATAAGATATTGTCTATTTTAAGCACTAAGGATGGAAACAAGACTTGATTTTCAAATTGTTCATTCAAAAATGTTATGGTCTAGAAAAAATATTTACAATATTAAAATTTCATATTTCACAATTTCATGTAACAATGGTGAAAGGAAAGTAGGGACTTCTCCAATACATAGACATATAACATAATAATAAGAAATCAACATTCTACTTCTCATTTCATACTATGTTAAGGATGGATATATTACGCTTGGAGAAGTTGAACTTGAGATCATGTTAGATGAAGAAGTAATGACATAAAATTTTCTTTGACAATTTGCTTAAAACCACACAAGTGTATGAAAGTTTAACCTTGTACATATTCATTTGCAAAAAACAAAATAAGTTGTATAAGAAAAAGTAAATTGAAAAGTGAAGATTAAAGGAAATAAACCAATGGTAAAAGAAAATGGACTATTTAATTGTTATAGTCGGGACCGTCAATAGTTTATACCACTTCATGTATATGAGAAAAATCATACTCAATTATGTTAAAAAAAACTATTAAATTAACTAATGATAATTAACGAGCAAATATACCTTTATCATTAGATTTTAAAAAAAAAAACTTTCAATTGGACGAATAGTCTTCATACCTATCATAATAGAAAAAGAAAAAAAAAAGATAATATGATAAATATGAGTTATCATAAAGCATAAAGTTTACTTTGAAAATTTTTAGAACCTACCAACTTCGAGCACACATTAGAACTTCCATAGTTTTAGGCAAAGTTGATTATAATGAGAACTCACTATCTGACTACAAGTATTAAAAATAAATTCAAAAAAAACTATAGATATTCAAATTACTAACAAGTCTTACAAAATTGCTTGCATAATCATATATTAAGAGCTCCACTTGACTTCTATCAAGAAAATAAGTTAAAATGCTCATCAGTCATGGTCATAATATCTACTTCCATATATTTATCAAACTCCATCTTCCTATAATCCTAATCTCTTTTTCCTTGATGAATTCCTTAAAACAAAAAGTCTAACTTTTAAATACGCTTGATATTGATGTATCAATAAAAGATGAAAATGATACTAAACTACTATAATCTAGCACTTTGTCTATTCTTAATTAATAACCATTAAACGAAACATACAATGAGTGTTTTATAATATTAGTTTGTCTTTCAATCTTATTAGGGTTAATTACAAAAAAAAAACCCAAACTTTCTTCAATTTTTCAATTATAGCCTGAAATTTAAAAAGTAACAATAAAATGCCCAAACTTTTAATTTTTTACAATTCTAGCCCGACGTTAATCTCATCATTATCTTTGCCGACATGACACTGCGTGTCAAAGGACCCTTATTAATCAGACATGTCAACGTCATTAGGAGAAGTGAGTTACATTATTGAAATGACGTCGTTTTATGAAGGTGAAATCTTATCTGTCGATCATCCCTCCTCCCAGATGCACGAAATCTCTAGGTTTTTTGACATTGTTTTGTCCTCCCTCCCAAACGCACGAAATCCCTAAGTTTTTCGATATTGTTTCGTCCTAAAGTTAGATTTGATGGTTTGTTTTGAGCCTTTCTATTCTGTCTTTTTGGTTTTCTGTCATATTATGTGAAGTTTTCCTTCTCTATCTCTGCTGATATACAAAGGAGCTTGTGAACTATATTTTCTCTTCGAATTTGATCTGTAAGGAGTGAATGGTTGATGCCCTGAGTGTATCCCAAAATGCAAATTTTGCCTTTGATGGCTAGAGCACCTTTACAAAGGAGCTTATGAAACGTTATTCAATCTTTTTGTCTTGCTTTTGAACTAGTCTTAGTGCCTATTTGGATGGGCTTATATCAGTAGAGTTTTTGTCAGTAGAGCTTTTTTTAGTAAAGCTTTTTTCAGAAGAGCTTTTTAAGAAGCTAGTTGACTATTTAGCTGTCAATTAAAAAACAACTTTTTGAAAGAGCTTCATATAGTAGACTGTTTGACAACATAAAAATAAAAAGTACTTTTATTAATTTTAACTATACTTTGTTTTGTAATAAAAATTATTTATGCATATAAATAATATTCAAAGTATATTAAACAATGGGTTTACATTTAGTGCCTGTTTGGATGGGCTTATACCAGTAGAGCTTTTGTCAGTAGAGCTTTTTTTAGTAGAGCTTTTTTCAAAAGAACTTTTTTAAGAAGCCAGTTGACTGTTTGGCTTTCAATTAAAAAATAGCTTTTTTTAAAGAACTTCATACAGTAGACTGTTTAGCAACATAAAAATAAAAGTACTTTTATTAATTTTAACTATACTTTATTTTGTAATAAAAATTATTTATGCATATAAATAATACTCAAAGTATATTAAACAATGGGTTTACATTTACTTTACAATTGTTTGACAAATTCATTTCCATCTTGTAGAAAATTATTTAAAAAGATGTCTCATTTTCTTGTAGGAAATAAAACTAATATCAAAAATAAATATTAAAACATATAAAAAAGCTAAATAATATTATAATCCTAAAATAAATATTCAATTTGAGTAAATAGTTAAATACTTAATAAATTATGCATTTTATTGTAATACAAGAAGATTTGCAATATGTTCCCTCACATCATTCATCTCGTTTTTTTAGCTCATTTAAATGATTTTCTTCATAGTCTTCATTTCCATTGGTTTCTTCATTTGTAGGAAGTAATTCATCATCTTTCTCATAAGGAGAATGTCGTATGTTTCACCACGTTCGACGTATGAACATATAAGCTCTATTTAGTTCGCCTATTCGACTCAAAAGCTCAACAACACAAACATAATGTTTCATATCAGGTTTTTCTATACTTCCAAAATATTCTAGTGCTTGATGTACCATCCCACTATGGGTACAAGCTAGTAAAAGCCCCACAGAGCTTCCATGAGTTAGATGAATAAAATATCTCAACATTATCCTTCTCTTTCATTTCATGGAAGATCTCTAATGCTTTCTCACCAGCTCCACAATTACAATACATATCTAATAAAGCATTCACCAGATGCATATCTACTCTTATCCCATGCTCGTTAATGTAGTCATCAATTGTTTGTCCAAAATTGCGTATACCCAAATGACCACAGCCAGAAAGCACACTAGTTAGTGTAACCTCATCTGGCTTCACATTAGTCTTCATCATATCTTGAAAAAGGTCTACTACATCAAAAAATTGATTTGCTTAAGCATAACCTGTGATCATAGAGCTCCAGGAAATGACATTCTTTTCAGGCATCTGATCAAAAAGTTCCTTTGCTGTAACTAAATTCCCTGCTTTTGCCAAACCCGTGATCATTGCATTCCAAGAACCTGTGTTCCTTTCTTGCATATTTTCAAAAACTTGTTGTGCTAAATCCATTAATCCACGCCTTCCATAAATATCTATCAGTGTGTTGCCCAAGTAAATATCTGCAAAAACCCAGTCGCTCAAGTGACTAGAAGCTAATATCATTTTAATCATCGTAACGGCTTCAGCTTTTACATTGGCTTCTGAAATTGCACGAAATAAACCCCCCACCTTATTAAACATATTGCACTGACTAAAACCACAAATCAACGAGTTCCAAGAAACCAAGTCTCTCTTAGCCATTTCATTAAACACCTGTAAAGCAAATCCAAAGTCACCCAAAAACGAATACAAATGGATCAAAGCATTCGACACAAAAAGATACGACCCAAATCCCACTTTTAAGGTGCGAACATGAAACATTTGACCATGCATCCTTAACACGAGCACAAGCCTTGAACAAAGAGATGAAAGTCAAATTATCTCCACAAATTCCTCGACGATACATGAGATTACTGTACAAGTCAATTGCTCGGCGGGTCGACCATTTTGAGACAGCCCACGAATCAATTGGTTGAAATTTAGCAATGTGGGTCGTCGGATTTGATCGAAAATGAGGCATGCTTTATGGGCACGAAACGAAGATAAGCATAGGACTTTAAGAATAGGGTTATTGAATATGGGTCAGTGTGGAGATGTGTTCTAATGAGAAGTAGAATCTGTTTGTTAAATCACGCGAGCGCAAATCGCAGAACAGAGGCTGAGAGAAGAGAGGATGGATTAGATCGTAGAGCAGAGACAGAGAGAAGAGAGACTTCTTTTAAAACATCGATGTTATAAACGTAAATGACGTAAATTATAAACGTTAAACTCTACCCGAAAAAGCTAAAATGAGAGGCTTTTTTAAAAAGCTCCAAATTTGAGCTTTTCAAAAACCTGTATTTTAATTTCTAAGAAAGCTATTTCTATTTAAAAAGTACTTTTAGATTTTGCAGCCAAACACTTATTTTTCTTTAAAATAGCTTTTGCGGTAGAAAAAAAGTACTTTTAGACCCTCCAAAAGCTCAGCCAAACAGGTACTTACTGTTCTGTCCTAATTTAGTATCTGTCGTGAAAATCTCCTCCTAAAGCTGCATTTCTTTAATTTGAAACAAGTTTGTACCAAATATGCACTTAATCGAATTTAATCACCATCTTGGAATCTGCTATTAACTAACGGATACAAACTTGAAATCCCACTAATAAAAAATGAATAAGGACAGCAGAAGAGGATATGAAGCCTTGGATTACAAAAAGTGGATGAGGTCTGATGTGAGCTCCTATTCATACACAAGCTCAAATTTGAGTACAAGAAGCTTCTTTCCATGTACAGGATCACTCTATGACTTGTCAGCTGAGGTAATCCATTCATAGTACGTCCCTGAAAGATAAAAAAATTTCTAATATCATCAGGAGTCTCATCATTCTTCACTAAAATTTAGGTGACTGAGGTTCCTCCTGCCAACTGTGTAGTAGAAATATCAAAATCTGCAGGGGAGCTAAGAGTGTACAACGAGGTAAAATGATCCCATCTGAGTTGTATCTCACTATACAGTGCCATTTATATGCTTGCAAACTGGTGGCAGACTTGAGTTGGTATGTTCAATCTCTTGTTTACCAACGGTTCTGCAGAAGTCTATCCACTCTATTGAAAGAGAATTCATGTATTTCATTAGCAATACAGAAGCCGCAAGACACATGCATCGATCGCAATCCTGGTGAAGAAACTCTAAGGTAATAGCCTTGTTTCAGAATCTAAAAATAACTGCTATTACAGCTTTCTACACCTAGTTTGCTAAAGCATATTTCAATTTGCGTAGCTCAAAAGAACAGGATGAGAAAAAGAGTAACGATACTCTAGGATATTCTTCTTCATAATGATCAGTGGTAGCCTAAGATGTCTTTGTGGTGTCCCTCAGGAAAGCTTAATGCCTTGTACTAGTGAGTTTGGAAACAGAATAGAGTCCTGATAAGTTATAATTCGGATGAGTTGAGTCTAAGAACTGGTGTTTGTAAATAATCGTTCTTGCTTCATGCACAATTACTAGCTCTATTCTAGATTTTCTTGTCTTCCATTTTTGTTGGAATCATATTACCCTCTTTAGAGTTCTGAAAGTTTCAGGTTACTCTCTGCTTGGTGCATGCCACAGAAACATGTTGAAGCAAAAAGTTTAATGGCAAAATGTCTTTTTTTTTAAATAAAAAACAACCTAATGAAGTTCTGAGCTGATATTCATATCAATCATTTGCAGCTACGAAGATCGATTCTATTAGTATTTTTCCTATAGCCCCATGTAAGATTGTTGAAAGCATTGCAAAGTGGCGTCCAGAAATTAAACTCCCCCACTATTCGTAACATTCATTTATTTTTGACAATGTCTAGTAAACAGATTGAAGATAAGTTGATTATAATATTATTGTTAAGCGATAGGAGTCATACATTACATCTACAAGACTGAACATTGAACAGGAAGAAACCATTTTCCATTTGGTAAATCAATAGAAAATGTTAAAACATGATATACATCAATTTAAACCACATAAACTCTAGCCTACTAGGAAAATGGATTACAAGATTCATCATCATCTCGATACCCTTGATCTGAAATATCTGTTCAGTTTTATGTCCAAAGTACAATGTACACGATACCCCTGGCCTGAGTGTAACCAAGAGAGAAACTATCGTATTGCTAGAGAAGGAAGTTATCTATCATATGAAGCACAACATCAGCACCATCGGAATTCAACCAATAGCTCTTCACCTGAATGTGTTGAGAAGATAAATATGAGAAAAACACTAAGTGAATGACCCTTAATTACAACTCAAAATTACTTGCAGATTACTATTCATTGAAGATAAAATTAAAATACTAAGTATGCAGAAATCTTGCAGGCAGCTAACACTGAGAATACGATGTCACTGAAAAGAAGCCAGTTGATTACGTGATTACTTTTTATCCTGTAATAGACCACCACCGCAATATGGCCGGCTTGCTACTAGATATGTCATTCTAGTCGGAAAATTTTGAACAGAAATGCAAACAAAGTAAATAGCATTCAAAACAAGCTCCTTGGTTGCATCACTATTTTTCTCCTCCCTCCACCTCTTTTGATAAGAGTATCACTTATCATCTTCACAAGTTTCCTATGACCGCTTCATTAATCAAAGAAATGGTACATCACGGAGTACAAGATTTTCATTTTACCAAAAAGACAAGCCATTCCTTTAAAAAGCATGTAAAGACTGCTGCCAGTTGCCTCATGTTTTGACAGTATTAAGCAAGTTCACAAGTTAAAGACGAAGCATTATCTGATTATCAACATCCAAACAATCAGAGACATCAACCTTGTTGTTTGTTTCCGTTTCCTAATTTAGTTTTGATTAGAGATATTTCCAGTCACTAACTCCCAGCTTGGTAAATTAGAAAGTAATTGTCAACAAAAACAACACCAGAACTCAATCCATCTAACCAAAATAACAACTTAATATGCCTCACTCCATTACTTAACAGATAACTGCTCTACAGAATATTTAAGAAGATATCCCAGCCATGTTTAAATGACAATTCACGCTATAATATACAACAGAAAAGAGACAAACTTGCCTGAATGGTACAATGGGCAATATACCGTTGTGGGCTTTGCTGAAAGCTAACATCTATGCGTTCCCCAGGGGACTTGGGTGAGACCCTTGATCATTTCATCTACAAAGTCAAAAAATGATAATTATGAAGTCGAGGAGTAAGAGAAGAACAATGAACAGTGTAAGAAGATGGAAAGAATGCTTTTTAGATAATATGAACAAGAAAAAGGATTGTGCAATCATAATTAAGGAAAAAAGAAGATGCTTGCTTGACAGCAAGATACTGAAATCCAACCATCATACTCTTTACTTTCAGTTTGGGAAGGTAATGGGACAACAAAAGGTATGCACCATGAAGAGTTGCAATATCGAGAATGTTGGAAGATGTGGTGATACCTTACCTCTCAAACTTGACAAGTCCCTTTCTCTTGTGCTTGCTTTACAAGTTCACCTTGTACTCTAATGGCTCTAAGTAGCTCGAATTTGTCCTTTCTCGATGTTGTGAGCAGCTACCAGAGTTACTCACTCTAATTCACACCCTAAATCCCAAACCTTGTGAATGGTGGCTCAAAGAGATAAGAACATGAGGGAGAATTCAATATTTTTTTGGGAGAACCTTAAATGCAGAAGGGAGGAGCTCTTGCATGCCTTCTCTCTTTTGCAACAAATGCAGAGAAATAGAACAGGGTTAGACATTCCCACAAGTAACCACTTACTTGTTAGCTTTGTCTTTCTTGTAAGACTAAGCTTACTTGTGCCAATGTGGACACATTATATTATTTTTCTACATCTCCCACTTGTACACATTGGCAACAACATATATTCCATTGGCAATACATGCTTGAGTAAGAACAACACATGCTTATTCGTAGCAACAAATGCTTTGTTCATAGCAACTTATGCTTTATTTCTCAACCTCAAATATTCATTCTCACTATCATACAGGAAGTGGAGTGTGCGAACATACGAGAAAGATATCGGCAAGGATCGCTACATTAAGTCACCATCAAACTAATGTAACATCACTCAAGATCTCGTTATACCCCAAATCATTTCTAATCACACTATTTTTTGCATCTTTGATCCCTCTTTTCACAAAGAACTATGCAAAATCCAATAATGTATTTGTACTCATAGTTACCATATAGACAACTTAAGCCTATCGACAGCTAATGTCTTTGCAACAGCTCAGGCAATGAGTCACAAATAGCTTGTGTGATGTCAAAATGATTTTTTCCTTAGACACTCATGTCAATCCATGAAGTCTTCGCTGCTTTCTTAGTCACACCCCAGTAGACTGCACCATTCTTGGCCCCTTGGATAATATGTTAAAGTAGCAACACCAATTCCCAACTTCATGACATAGGTCAAAGTTTCAAAGGGTATAGAGGTGGACTAGATATCTACAGGCCTCATACATTGTTGAAGAAGGGACCTATTCATCACTCCATTATTCGGTCGTCTCAAGCACATACAGTATGAAGTGCATGGTATGGTGGAGCTCCCACTAAGGATTTGACACGTTCTAAATAACACCATACGAAACACGACCCAGTCACTCGAGAAAGTGACCCACTTGAGCCATTATAGACTCAAATCCAACTTCATACAGGCTACATGGATACACTTTCTATGTTCGATTAAATAAGTCTCATCTTAGCACTCAGCTAAGGCGACATAAAAAATTCTTAATCACACAACAATAATTAGAGAGATTGCCTATCATTTTGTACCCTACAATACTTTGTCTCATCCCACTCGCTATCAGAGCATTGGGGTGATGTTCTTATGTGAGAGAGCAATATCAAGCCTGGTGATAATTTTTAGATATGTTTCATTTTCAATTAAACCTTAATTTATTATGCAAATTCACACAAGATCAAAATGAAAAACATATTTCATTAATATATAAGTAAATGTACAAATACATCAAATCCTCAACAATCCTAAACCCCTAATGTGCTTTTGAAACATCTCTAGCAATAGGTTTAGTAAAAGGATCAGCTATCATATCTCTCGTAGAGATATGCTTTAGGACCATATGTCCATGTGCAATGATATCACGGATGAAGTGGTAGCGAGTATCTATATGATTTGTCTTTCCATGATACTTCGGGTCCTTTGCATAGGCAATTACAGCTATGTTATCACAATAGATAACTGTGGCCTCACGAAGATGGCCGGTAATGTTGAAGCTCCTAAAAAATCTCCTCAACTATATCGCCTCTTGCACTGCCAACGTACATGCAACATACTCGGACTCCATCATGACACGTACTGTTGGTTCTTGCTACAACAAGAATTGGCTCCTCCTCTAAGAATGAAAGCATATCCTAATGTGGACTTTCGCTCGTCTCTATCAACAGATCCATCGGCATCATTATATCCAATCAATTTGAGGCTCCCACCTTGATAGCACAAAGCCATGTTAGTGGTTCCTCTTATATATCTAAGTATCCTTTTGACTACTGCCTAATAAGCACAGGTCCAAGATTACTTTGATATGTACCAACCATCCCAACCGCAAAGCATATGTCAGGTCGAGTACACAACATAGCGTGCATTAGACTACCGACAGCGCTTGCATATGGCACCTTAGCCATTTGTTGTTTTCCTTCCTTTGTATTAAGACATTGATCCATACTTAGGTATAGGCCCTTCTCCATTGAAGTGTCAATAGGTTTGCATTTATGCATATGGAAACATTCTAAAATCTTATTAATATAGGTTTCTTGATATAAACTCAGAAATCTCTTGGAACGATCCTCGAGGTCTAAACCCTGAGAACATAATCTACTTCACCCATGTCCTTCATTTCAAAAATAGAGGACAACCACTTTTAAGTGGCAATGATCATCTCCATATCATTCCTAGCTATCAAAATATCATCTACATATAAAGAGAGTATCAAAAACACATTCTCTTCTCTCTTTACATATACACAATAGACCTCTTCAATCATTGCAAAGCCTACCGATTTAATGGCTTGATGAAATCTAAGATACCATTGCCTAGATGATTGTTTCAGGCCATAAATGAAACGTCTCAAGCGACACACTTTGTGCTCTTATCCCTTTGCTTAAAACCCAATGGGTTGATCCATATAGTCCACAGCCTCCATTTGGGTGTAAGCTTTCGCCACTAATCGGGCCTTATACTTATCTATTGATCCATCTACCTTGTGCTTAACCTTCAAGACCCACTTGTTTCCAATGGTTTTACACCCAACAGGTAGATCAACTACGTCCCATACATGGTTTTTAGCTATGGATTCCATCTCGTCTTCCATTGCTGCAACCACTTACTCAAAATTGGTGAGTTCATTGCTTCTTCAAAAGAAGAAGGTTCATCAACATCAACAAAATTGCTCAAGAAGAACCCACCTTCTATTTCAAAGTTTCTACGTGGAACATTTCCATGTTGGCTCTTATGCAATTCTGGAGACTGAGACTCAGGATTTATGCTCCCACTGACCTCAATAGTCATCGGAATGGATTGTGAATCCAAATCCATTTGAGGCACTTCGTCTTGATGTTCCTCTAACTCATAGAGCTCAAGACTTTGTTTGATCTCACCAATACTAAGGAAATCATCCTCCAAAAATTCCACATCTTGGGAATCAACCTCAATGAGCCCTCCATAATGTTCACCATACATCACATAGCCCTTAGAATGCTCACAATATCTAATAAACACACATTTATTAGCTCTAAGGCCTAACTTCCCAAACTTATGAGAAGAATGGTGAACATAACCAATAGATCCCCATGGCCTTAAGCCTTCCAAATTACGCTTATCTTCATTCCATAACTTATATGAAGTAGTCGAGATAGACTTAGTGGGCACTCGGTTAAGGATGTATACTGCAGTCATAAGAGCATCCCCCCAAAAACTTAATCAGGAGGTTAGATTGAGCCATCATCGACCTAACCATGTCTAACAGGGTTCGATTCCTTATCTCTGCAACCCTATTTTGTTGTGGAGTTCTAGGAATCATTAACTATCAGCGTATTCCCTTTTTCTCACAAAATTCTCTAAACTGATCAAAGAGATACTCTCAGCCTTTATCAATACGAAGAGCCTTAATGCTCCTCTCTTTCTGATTCTCAACCTCAGCTACAAGACGTTTGAAACAATACAAAGCTTCTAAGCGATGAGACAACATAAAGACTAAGCCATATTGTCAGAAATCATCTATAAATGTGATAAAGTAAGTCACGAGCCCAATAGCCCTCCTATAGCCAATCTAGACATTCTATTTTGTCCAATATGTCCTAATCGAGCATGCCATTTAATAGACTCAGATTCAATATCAACAAAAGAATAAGAAGCAACATGAACAAAATATTTATGAGATTCAGATACATCTTCTAAGTTCATCATAAATAAACTATTACAAAAGTGCCTATGACCATAAAGGGTATCATCAAGATAAATGGATACACCATTCTTACTAACAGAAAAAGAAAAACCTAAGTCTACTAGTGTCGATACTGAAAATATATTACATCGAACGTTGGGTACATGAAGCACATCGTATAAGGGCAGTTTGCGTCCATTGCGCAAAATAAGTTGGTAAGTTCCTACACCAAGGACACTCTCCTCCGCTTCATTTCCCATTGTTACAAAAAGTTTACTCATTGGTAATCGATGATAATCTACAAATCCTACACGGCTGCAGGTCTTGTGTTTTGTCGCCTCCATATCTACAATCCAATCACGAAGAGAATAAGAAAAAAATGCATGTGAGCAAACAAAGGCACGTACAAAAGAAGGTAAGTAAGGACAAACCTCATGGGGTTTAGTACACTCCTGAGCAAAGTGTCCCTTCTTTCTACAGTTAAAGCACATGAGTTTGGACTTATCCTTCCTGCCCTCGCATTTGCCTCTATGGGGTTTAGCGACTTGCCCTTCTCGAGGACTTTAGTTCTTAGCTTTTCCCTTCTTGGGCTTAGGGCCATCACCTTTGCGCCCATTTTGAGCATCTAATGCAATGACATTGCAGTTTGCATTTTTTCGTTCCGCCTCAAGCTCCAAATGGCGGGAAATGTCATCAAAGGTCTTAATTGCCTAATTATAAGTAAGGACTAACTTAACTTGTCCCCATAAGGACTCGAGAAGTAACCTAATGAGAGCTAGAACCTGTTGCTCATTTGTGAGATCATAACCTGTTGCCTTCATTTCTCTAGTCATGGAGGACATCACCCTAAGATGTTCTGTCATGCTATGCTTAGGGTCCATCATGTATTGATTGAACCTAAGCGTTAAGGCACAAAGCCTTGTGACTGTTGTCCTCCAGATTTTAGGTGCAATTGTTCCCACATCTCCATGGCAGTTGGTTAGCTCTCAAACTCCCCAATAAGGTCGTCATATATGCAAGCTAACAACGTAAAGTGCGCAATTCTATTGCCAAAGGGCATAAGACTCATGGTCATAGCAATGCTGGGCTGAATTCCCAGCCTTGAATGACTCATTTTGGTGGTTAGATGGTTGAGCAACTCGTGCCCATTGAGAAGGTACTAAACCTTCCTATGCCATATGTCATAGTTTTTACTATCAAGTTTCTTTCCCTTGGTTATCTTAATAATCAAACTCTTGGTTGTCATTTCACTATATCATTTCACTATATCATTGCGCGGGTTTAACTAAAGCACATATCTATTTATGCTAATCTCAATTAGTTAGCTCAACTCCCACTTACATTATTAATTCGAAAATTTCTCAAAATTGCTAGTAATCATCACTAACAACATAAGAAGTATTAAGTGCCTAACTGAATTTAGCACAATGATTAATTTTATTTAAATTATGGGTAACACATCCACTAAATATAGCATCACTCAATCATAAATGCATTAGTGAGTCTCACTCTAAGACTCTATTGATATTTTGGTGCCTAATGTCTAAAATAAAATTATATACTTAGAATTAGTGCAAAAATTCATCTCCTTACAAAGCCTCAATATTAAAGATACAGAACATTAATAATTATAATACAAATCATATTACGTCATTCTAATAACAAATATTAAATGGGAATGACACACCTTCTTCCTGGTGTATAAAATTATTTTGGAAAACATACATCACACAACCTAGGAACTAATTCAAAATATCAATGCATCTTCATTTAATTTATGTCCATTGGCATTAATTAATAATTAGTCACATAGACAAATAATTAACCAATTTATTCCTAACATAAATAATAATCATTTAACACATAAATGAAATAAATAATAAAACACAGCTTATAACATATATGAAATGCATCACAATATCATTAATATAATACACAATCATTAAGCATGAAAACCCAAGTTAATAGCCAAAAAATATTTCACTTATGTAATTAAGTAAAATTTCAAATTAGGCTAACAAGTAACTCAAAATTTGAAAAATTATAATAAATGGCCCCCTGGGGCGGCCCCATGTGCCTCACGTGCCCTTAGGATGCATGTAAGATGCGGCTATGTGGCTTTGGAAAACCTAAATTTCTTCAAAAATTCTAGTCTTTTATGGTCACGATGTCCACTTCGAGTTATTGTTTCTTACTCATTTTAGCTCTAATTTAAGCACATGATATACTATTGGAAAGATAATGTAACAAGGAATATATCCATATACATATCTCATGCAAGACAGTATTGTAACAATTCAGAAATTGGACCTAAATTTTTGGGAAACATACGTCACGGATGAACACATTCATATTAAACCCAGATTTTCTAGAATTTCAAGGCCATGATGCCAATTTCAGGCCATTGTTTCTCACTTATTTTAACTATGATTCGAGCATATAATATACGGTTGGAAAGATAATGTGACAAGGAACATATCTATATACATATCTCATGCAAAGCAGTATGGTAACAAGTCAGAAAATGAGCCTAAACTTTCAGGAAACACATGCACAAACCGAAAATTCATCATGCAATATCTCTCTCAATTCAAATCCCTTTTTCAACAAATTTTAGGCATAAGTTTCTGACATTATAAGGAACACATCCATGCCAAAATTTCAAGTTAAAACAAAGCACACCATTGATGATCATGTTACACATGCATGAACAAATTTTAGCATATATGGCATATTATTCTCATCTGGCACAATTTCAAGGACGAAAGCAAGCTATACTCGCTCTGATACCAATGTTGGAAGGTGTGGTGAGACCTTACCTCTCAAACTTGACAAGTCCCTTTCTCTTTTGCTTGCTTTACAAGTCCACCTTATGCTTTAATGGCTCCAAGTAGCTCGAATTTGCCCTTTCTCGATATTGTGAGTAGCTACCAGAGTTACTCACTGTAATTCACACCCCAAATCCCAAACCTTGTGAATGGTGGCTCAAAGAGATAAGAACATGAGGGAAAACTCAATATTTTTTGAGCGAGCCTTAAGTGTAGGAGGGAGAAGCTCTTGCATGCCTTCTCTCTTTTGCAATAAATGAAAAGAAATAGAAAAGGGTTAGACATTCTCACAAGTAACTACTTGTTAGCTTTGTCTTTCTTGTAAGACTAAGCTTACTTGTCCACTTTGGTTTTCTTGTGCCAATGTGGACACATTATATTATTTTGCTAGAGAGAAGAAGAAGAGTCTTAAACAACACAGAAAACAAAAATTGATCAAGGAAAAAACATATCACACTCCAGATAATTAGATATTTTAGATATAAATGTCAACCATTATCTCCCACAGGGATCATCATGACCATAAAACATCGAGAAAGTCTAAGAGAAGAAGCATAACACATAATGATGGATAGAAGTTTTTGTAATACCTTCGAAATCAGTCTCTTTATCTCCAACAACTGCAGATACTTTCTCATATTTTTTCTCCAAAATTTCTCTTTCAACATGTACAATATGTGGATATTTCCAATTTGTTGTAAGAAGATTGGCCTAGAAGTAAAATAGAAGACAACAATAATATGGTTAAACTATGATTCTTGGTGAAAAATATGAGAACGTGTAGCACCCTACTCCCGCAAGACCCGAACCCGACATCGTTGGTGATATCCGAGTCCGTGCTCGCGGAAATGGTGTGCTAGAGCAGTCACTCAGTAAATAAATATTTTCCACTTCATAAAAATTCAGTCAAGACATTACGATCATACAGATCTGTGGCCAATTAGGGCCCACTAAAAATACAATACATCATTTTAAAAAAAGAAATTGCGGAAAAGACATAATCAAAGACAAAGGATAGACACAACTGATCCCGACCTCTTTAATGAACTCCCGTTTGCCCGATGGGGTATTCTTCAGATTCCTGAAAAAAAAGTTGCAAATTTTGGGTGAGTTTTGCGAACTCAGTGAGTGACCATCATCGATGGCTCACCTAGTCATATAACACATAAGACACAATCATAGCAGTTCACGGTCAACACATTTCATTTATCATTTAGTCATTTACGTCATGTATATGCAGTGTGCATGTGACTCACTTTCAGTTATTACAGTGTTGTGACCGAGTGCCTAATCAGTAAACAGTGTTCAGTAGACGCGTCTAGGGAGTAGGACTCCCTTCGAGCTCAAAGCTCTTTTCAGTTGAGCTTATAGCTCCAGTCGTTGGCCACTCCGGTCACAACTGCCTTAATATTACATGTGGTTCGGCTGGATTTTGGCTGAACTGTACGTTGCCGTTTGGATCCATGAGTTGGCTGCTTCACTTAAGGATTCTGGTGCGAAGATCCTGCAAAACAAAGAAGGCACGTCGGGGGTTGTGTCCCGATAGGCCCCTCCGACGCTCAAGTCAGTCCTTTGGTGAAGGTGGGATTGCTGTAAGCCAGAGGAACTAGGGTTATGATTATGCGTACCTGAATTATGGGAGAAAAATACCTTATATATGGTTTTGCAGTTAGGTTTAGG
>JAOTAX010000008.1:952427-971846 GCA_025629825.1 Erythroxylum guanchezii
TGTTTGAATCATTGTCATGACTGAATTGTCTTGCTTTCAACATATCAAGCAATTGAAGGAAGTTAACTTGGTGCAAAATTTTTTGGAGAAAGTTTCGATAATTTTTCAATTTATTTAACTATATGCATTTTTGTTTTACTTATTTAAAGATTAATTTAACTTTTACTTGTTATTCACAGATGAAGCTCAATATCGTCGATATCGACAACCCTAAAGTTTTAAGCTGTGTGATTTCACTGCTGAAACAAAAGGTCAAAGATCATCGTTATCGACTACATAAATACTACAAATCTTGTCCTATTTATGAGAAGACAAGGAGACATGTTCACGAACTAATTTCTTTAAAAAATTGGAGCGAAATGTGTGATTATTGGGCCTCTGTGAATGTTGAGATTTGTTTTCTTTCTCTTCATATTTACTTTCATTAATCTTGTTACATAATTTAATGACTATTTCTTGTCTTTATTTAAGAAAAGTGTGAAAAAGTCAAGGTTAATAGAGGAAAAATGAAAACTTCTCACAACCAAGGTTCCAAATCATTTGTTCTTTGTTTAGAAGTTATAATTATATTAGTAAATACAATAATTTATTGTGTTTTCAATTTTTTTTAATAGAACAAAGTGAGAAGGAACTACATGGACAAAAATGTGATAGGATCACACTATATAAACTCACTCACTACGAGGAAAGTCAAGGTTGGATGTTAGAAGAAGTGTAAAATAACTATATAAGTATAAAATTTTATTTAAATTTTAAGTTTATTTATTTAAGTAGTACTAACTAATAATATTTGAATTGAATATTGGTTTTGTTTTCTAAATTTTAGAATAAGATGCAGGAGTTGTTGTAAAGATCATTGTCTAACGAAAAATGAGCCAAATTTAGATGACATTTGCAACAACGTGCTCGGTACAAAATCCGACTATATCAAAAGTCTTAGGTTTGGTCCTAAGCCAACTGCTTCATCCTCATCATAACCAGCACATGTTGATTGTCTTGAGGAGAAGAACTAGTCACTTAAGGCTACATTAGAATGTAATGAATAAAAGTTAGAACGTAATGAATGAAAATTAGCCGAGTTTGAAATGATGGTCAAACAAATACTTGACTCGAATTATGTAAGTAGCAGTGACGATAAAAATAAGTCTTAGATTTTCTTTTTGAAACAGAAGAACCCGCAGCCGCCTTTGGATATGCACTGGTTAAATCTCCGAATTGATGCAACAGCTTACAAATCATGCCAACTGGGTACTTCACACTAGGCAAGTCCTGTAAGACAGACCCAATCGAGATAGTGTAAATAGCGAGATTTGAATACATGACCTTTTGGCCTCATGCCCCCCACTCCACTAACTCAACCACCTCTTACGGGGCGAGTTTTAGATTGTATATAACTATTTTTGTTAACGTTTGTAATTAACATTTAATAATATTTTATTGTTTATATAAAACGATTCTAATTTCTAATTATTTTTAATTATATTTTCATATAATAAATTATAAAACAAAAAAATTAAATATTACATACGATAATATGAATTAAAAATGTCATCAATAATTATAATTAACATGATAAAATTTTTAGTAATAATGTTTATTAAAAAATTAAACATAACTAAAAAGATTTTTCCATGTTTTTAAAATCATCACTAAAATTATTTAACTACATTTTAAAAACTGTCACTAATAACTTTTGGTGATGTTTCTAAAAAACTTAGAATTTTTTTTTTTGCTACAACTGCTATATCATCGCTAATAATTTTTGATGACCATTTGTCTATTCGTTCCTAAATATTATTTCTTACATTTACAATAATGTAGCCAATAACATTTAATCATAAAAACTAAGCGTATCAAAATGTTATTAACGATAATTTACCGTATGGTCGTGTATCTCTTTTAGTATTTTGCTAACAAAATTTTGCAGCGATTTGGACAACGATACAGTATGATCGCTAAATATTTATCAGTAACGAATTAGGGACCCTTGTAGTATTACTTCGTTAACTAGAGGCCGTTGTTGATGATTGAAGGAAACTTGACGAGCTTTATTGTTTCTTCCAAGTTCCAACCGTATCAACCAACGAACATTCTGAAATTCTTTTGTGTGTCAGGTTGCATTTCGAAGACCATGTGATGACGATGAAATGTGAGATAAAACAAGAAGACTCACGGTAATAGCTGTGCCACGCGTCCGTTAAAATTTTCTAGAACCAACCACGTGGTGGTGGTGGACACTACTGTCTGGTAATACAAACAACATAGTATCACGGGCACAACATAAACCCAGCTCACGAGAGTCTGTCTGCTATGTTTGATAGATTTTGCCAAGCAATTCAACCAATAACTTGTTGAAGAACACTATCCACCTTCCAGTTCACACCACTCAAGTCATTACTCAACACATAGTACAGTTCAGCAATGATTGGACTTCATAACTCACACTCCATATCTGTGTCTTGTTTTTTGTTTTTCTGGCTGTAGATAACATTGTCTTCCTGAAGTCAATATAAATGAATGTAGCGCCACAACAAATTTAGTGCCACAGACGTTCCGATTAAGAATATGAAGCAACACCTTCCGCTTCTTTCTATTCTCTTCTTCATCACCTTCTCAACCAACATACTATTGACCACCGGCCAATCATTTCCATCGAATGGAAAACCACCAGATAACGAGACCATATACAAGATTTCAAAGCAACTCTGCTGGGGTTGCATTGGAGAGTCACTACAGTTTTTGTTTGCTCATAACTTGGTGAGAGGTGCCAAGTGGGAGCTACCTCTGATGTGGGATTTTCAGCTGGAGAGGTACGCAAGGTGGTGGGCTGGTCAAAGGAAAGCAGATTGCGAACTTAAACACTCGTTCCCTGAAGATGACTTCAAGCTTGGAGAGAACATATATTGGGGCAGTGGTTCTTCTTGGACGCCGACTGATGCAGTCGGAACCTGGGCTGCTGAAGAGAAGTACTACCACTATCCGACGAACGAATGCGACAAGGGACAAATGTGCGGGCACTATACGCAAATAGTGTGGAAGACAACGAGGAGAATTGGTTGTGCTCGGGTAGTTTGTGACGACGGTGACGTGTTTATGACTTGTAACTATGATCCTGTCGGGAATTACGTTGGTGAAAAGCCTTACTGATGATAGGTGCTACCGGATTTGATCAGGAGCCCTCTGAGATTAGTTTGTCTTATGGATTGTACGTACATAACGAATAGGATTAAGCATGCTACCAATAAAAATCATTATGTATTTTAGGTACAACTATATATTTATACATAATCAGGCCTAGTAATTCACTATAATTCTGCGTTGGCTTTCCCCAAATGATTTTTTTTTTGAACCATGGTGGTTAATAAGCATTCTGTCTCGGAAATATGTGTTCTCTTAGTTGCTCCCAATAGATCTCCTCATACAGATTCTTAAAAACCTCAAAACATCTGAGAGTAAAATGACCAACATGCTGCGGATTCAAGACTAAGTTAAAACGTTTGTTATTTTAAGAGTAAGGACACAATCCAAAGAATACATGAAGTAAGCAACAGAAGCTCCTCACTACAGGGAACCATAAAAGAAAAACATAATTTTACAATTCAAACACTTTCTGGAATGAAATTCTCAAGCCCAAAGAGCTTACACTGCTTGGGAATGATTGAGGTGCAATAAAGCATATGCAGGATATAAAGAGGGAGGAGGACGAAAGTATAATAACTCAGGCTTTTTAAGCCTTTACATGGAAATTTATCTACAAAATATAGAGACAACGAGGAAATCCAATCAAACAACGGTTGATTGATTATATTGCTCGGAGTTCCATGTAACTTTTTAGGTACATTTTAGAAGCGTCTTAAGAAGAAGAAGACTATATCAACACACACCTGATTCCAAGTTGTATAAACTGATTAAATAATCCTTATCGGGAAGAACAAACAATTTAATAAGGCCTCTCTCCAACAAAATTTCCAGGAGGATCATAGTTGCAGGTGGTGAAAGTGTCACCATCATCACAAGTCACGCTTGCACATCCAACCCTTTTTGTGTCCCTCCAAACAATTTGCGTGTAATGCCCACAATCCCCGGTGTCAGCACAAGAATTAGAATAATAATCATACCACTTTCGCTCCGACACCCACTCCGCTACAGCCTGAGCCGCAGTCCAGCCTGAACCGCTGCCCCAGAAAATGTTCTCTCCATAAGGTCCATTGGAGTGCTTCAAATTGCAGTCTTCTCGCCTCTTGTCGGCGTACCATTCCGCGTAACGCTCTAGTCTTGTATCCCAAACCAATGGCCCCAGTCTCAGAGCGGCACGAGCAGCATTATGAGGAGCCAAATATTGGTTGGCAAGACTTAGGTACTGATCAGGCTGGCTAGGAAGGTCAGCATTGGTCCCCGAAATGAGAAGTGCCAAAATGGCGAATACGAAATAGCTACTGGTATGCATTTGGATTTTGGGCCGCTCGTTAGGGTGGTCTAGTCCTGCAATTGGTACCGTGCAGTTCTGACTTATATGGAAGCTTAGGGAGTTGTTGGACCTAGAGTGTCAACTATGGGGTGGCATCCATGTTCGATAATGATTGTCACATTTCATCAAAAGGTTGAGGCCGAATGATTTTGCCAAGATTTGATTGTTTAATTGAAGCACGCATGTAATACTTTAGGAAAAGAGTAATAATTATAATTCATAGTTGAGGCATTCATGTAATACTTTAGGAGAAAGTAATAATTATAATTCATAGTTGAGGCCCTCATGTAACACTTTAGGAAAAAAGTAATAATAGTTAATAAGAGGCCACCTCAAGGTGGAATACAACATGATTTTAGACATTCTCTTTTCTTCTTATTTTCTTTAATAAAAAATAAAATTATTTCCAACACTAAACCAAGTGATATCCAAAGATCACAGTCTCGTAGGTAAAATTTGTAGAATATTTGAATTTATGGCACCGTTAATACAGGCAATATTTAGGAGCGAGCATTATTCGGGTCGAGCCGGTCCGAATTAATTCGGGTAAGGAAATTTTAAAATTTGGGTAATTCGGGCCGGCCCGGGTATTACCCGAATTATTTTCGGGTCGGGACGGGTAAGGGAAAAAAATTTGGGCCGGCCCGATTACCCAAATTAGGTTTAAAAAAATTGTAAAAGAAGGTAATTAGGATAATTCGGGTAAATCGGGTCGGGATAATTCGGATAAATCGAGTAAATCGGGCCAGATAAATAGGTAATTTGGGTAAATCAGGCCAGGTAAATTCGGGTTCGAGCCGAATAAATGAAAAAAATTTCGAATAATTCAGACCGGACCCAAACAGTAAAAATTCGGCTCGAATTTCCAAATGCTCACCCCTAGCAATATCAACGGAGGCGCAAAGTTGATTAGCCAGAAGATTGGCGGGACCTTTTATGGCACCGTTAATTCAGGCAATATCAACGGAGGCGCAAAGTTGATGGCCAGAATATTGGCGGGACCTTTTATGGCACCATAATACAGCCAATATCAAGTATCAACGGAGCCGCAAAGTTGCAATCTTAAGAAAACTTCCTCCAGTGTCACCACTACAAGTGTTAATGCCAGTGATATGTTTGTGACACTGTTAATTACTTTTGTTAATTGTCAAGGACAAATATGAATTAATTTCTGCGTAACATGTTAAGCATGACAGGAGAACCGAAAATTTAATCAAGTCAGGATTTATATCAGACTTGGATTTGAGATGCCAATTTATTAATAATCACTATAAGATTAAAAAATAATATTTTAGAAGAAACTCTACTTAATTTAATCTTACTTTACCCACCAACTCCACTTGTTCCAATTACTTTGTTGTAATGTTCGCTCCGCGTCTCATCTTGTTTCAGCAGGAAATATCACACACACGCGCGCGCGCACGCGCACATATATACATAGAACATTTAATCCCTATCGACAAGGTTTTGAGTTTAGAGACAGAGAGACTGCACAGATAATTTATTAAACGACAAGGTTTTGAGTTCAGAGACAGAAAGACTGCACAGATAATTTATTCCACGAAAGTGTTAGGCTTGTGTTTGTATATACATAATTAATATTTTACAAATTAATATATTCAATAATATAATAATTTATGGTGTTTATTTGAGCTAAATTAGTTATAAATTAATTTATGCTTTTAATTGGTAAATTTTAAATAGTTCCAATATTGTAACTTACAAATAGGGGTGAGTATTCGGATAATTCGGACCCAATTTTCACTGTTAGGGTCCGGCCCGAATTACTCGAAATTTTTTCCCTTACCCGGTCCGAACCCGAACTTTCAATTACCCAAACTTACCCGGCCCAATTTACCCGAATTACTTATTTACCCGGCCCGATTTACCCGAATTATCCCGGCCCGATTTACCCAGATTACCCTAATTACCCTATTTCATAATTCTTTTAAACCTAATTCGGATAATCGGGCCGGCCCGAATTTTTTCGGAATTACCCGTCCCAGCCCGAAAATAATTCGGATAATACCCGGGCTGGCCCGAATTACCCAAAATTTAGCATTTGTTTACCCGAATTAATTCGGACCGGGCGGGATAATCGGGCCGACCCGAATAATGCTCACCCCTACTTACAAACACTAATCTTACCTTTGAGTTTATAGATGAAAGCAACACATCATACCTTTCCTTTTCTTGGAATTTGACAAATGAATAAAAATCATGAAGATCCAAACTGAAGTCCTTTTCCTACTCCTAATGCGATCGAAAGCCAAAACGACCACACGTCTCTAGGCAAAATCACTTCCATTCTCAAGTAGTCAAGTTAGAATTTGCTTGAGAAAGATGCATAAAGACCAAGTTCGATGATCGAAGAGATGTGGTGGAGGATGGGAGAGAGTAAAAAAAAAAAAAAAACTCCAGTCCATTTTGTACTTACACTGATAAGTAGCTTAATATCAGTTAGACTAAATGTAAAACTCTGTACGAGGACAAAACATAAAAGTTGTACAACTCACATCAGATTAATTGCAGAATCTAAACAATTCTACTGCAATAGTACAATAGCAAAAGCAGCAACTCTGCACTTTCTAGTACTTATTGTCTTATCTAATGTGCTTTACTCATTTGATCCCTTTGGTCTACAATACTTCCCAATATACCTCTAGAGGTCAGATAGTCCGGATAGTTAAGGTGAAAAAGACTTGGAATGGTTGGCTCTGAACCTCCAATTCTGAAGGCATCTTTAAGCTGTCGATGTATGTGAAGTAGAGGAGCTAAGAACTATGGACTTCGAAGAACAAAACCCAAGTCTTGAATCATCCCTCATTGATCAAGAAATAGAATTGGAACCTAAACGTGGATTCAGCAAACACGAAATTGTCGAGGAGTTGAAGAAACAGTTGTGGTTGGCAGGGCCGCTTGTGTCAGTGAATTTCCTGATATTCCTTTTACAAGTTATTTCCGTCATGTTTGTCGGTCATCTTGGAGAGTTGGCCCTTTCTAGCGCTTCTATGGCCACTTCTTTTGCTTCAGTCACTGGTTTCAGTTTGCTGGTAATTTTGCAAGTTTGTGTCTTCAATCAGTTATCATCAATACCTTTGCTTGAACTAGTATCCTGACAAGCTTCATTTTTGTGGTTAATAGAAAGGAATGGGGAGTGCATTAGATACGTTCTGTGGTCAATCTTATGGAGCAAAGCAGTACAATATGCTGGGCATACACTTGCAGAGAGCCATGATTGTTCTTCTACTCTTCAGCATTCCGCTGGCAGTTGTATGGGCTAATGCAGGACAGATTCTTGTGTTCTTAGGACAAGATCCAGAAATATCAGCTGAGGCTGGAAAATATGCTCGTTTCATGATCCCTAGCATTTTTGGCTTCGCAATCCAGGAATGTCACGTCAGGTTCTTGCAAACCCAAAACAATGTCACACCCATGATGATTAATGCAGGATTAACAACTTTTATGCACATATTTATCTGTTGGATTCTGGTTTTTAAGTCTGGTCTTGGAAATAAAGGTGCTGCAATGGCAAATGCCATATCTTACTGGATTAATGCTTTGTTGCTGGTGCTATATGTGAGGATATCACCTTCCTGCAAGAAATCTTGGACTGGCTTTTCGAGGGAGGCCCTGCAAGGAATACCCAATTTCCTAAGACTCGCAATTCCTTCAGCTGTAATGCTTAGGTATTCTGCATACATACATTATTTATGACATCAAAGTGATATCTAGGTCAGTAAGTACTATTCAATTTGATCTTCTTCTTATTACGTCTTCGACTAGCTTGGAGATCTGGTCATTTGAGATGACGGTTCTGTTATCTGGTCTTCTCCCTAATCCAAAGCTTGAAACATCGGTGCTATCTATCAGGTTAGGCTTGTATATGGCCTGAATTTGTATAACCTGATATGTGTGGCCACTTAAACTGACAATCTTGCTTTATCGCCAGTCTCAACACGTGTGGAACGATTTTTATGATACCTCTTGGACTCAGCAGTGCTATAAGGTAAGCCTGGGACAACTCAGGTTCACCAATTGAAGGCCCTCAAAACATTAATAGCCGCTTCCTTAGTCCGGAAAAAGTTCTTTACCCTTTTTCTTTTTCTTTTTGATATTTCCCTGATAAAACAGTACCAGAGTCTCAAACGAGCTTGGTGCGGGCCGGCCCCGAGCAGCTCGCCTATCAGTTTGCGTTGCCGTAACCATGGTTGCTGCAGAAGGCACCCTGATAACCTCAATCATGATCATGGGTCGCAACTACTGGGGCTACTTCTACAGCACCGAGGAAAAAGTAGTGACATATGTCAGTGAAATGTTAGTGCTCGTTGCAGCATCACATATCCTTGATGGAATTCAATCTGTGCTTTCAGGTTTTTGGAACATTTTCGAAACTTCAAAATCCACCTTGACACGCTTTTGTAGTTTTAATCTTTCTTAAGAAAAATTCACGAGACGCGCGTAGAATGATACTTGCAGAAATATGTTACTGACTAACCAAGGTTGTTTTGACATCATCAGGCACTTGTAGGGGATGCGGACGGCAGAAGATTGGGGCTGTTGTTAACCTGGGAGCCTACTATCTTATGGGCATTCCTTGTTCTGTATTGCTAGCTTTTGTCTACCGTCTTGGAGGAAAGGTAGTTCCAAACCTACATTTTTTTACAATCTTCTTGTGGACAGATTTTGTTTCAGCATTGTTCCCCCACTACAGGGACTCTGGATGGGAATTATAGTGGGACTGTTTGTCCAAGCACTAGCTCTGAGCATAATAACTCTACGCACGCACTGGGACCAGGAAGTAAGTGTCTTACGTCCTCTTTTACTGCACCTGATCTTCTGTTCTAAAGCATATTCTGAATATGACCCGGAAGACAATTCTCATTTACACATGTTATCTTCCAGGCAGTGAAAGCTAGAGAAAGAGTATACAAAGCCATGATTTCAGGGGACCCCAAATCATAGAAGACACTCAAATGCAGTTGCGGAAGTTCTAATTAGGTCATTACCCTGGCGGTTTCACAATTTCTGGAAAGGTCTATGTAAAATAACGTAATCCATGCCTGAAATTGCTATTAACAAAATCAAAATCGATTGTGTGAACTGTTATATAAGCTTACCGCCAGGCTATCAGATTGATAAACTTTGAAACAAAAGAATTCAATTAACTTGAGATGGTGTTAGCTACGTTGAGAACTTGTGTAATAGTGATGATCAAAATTGCTTCTATTTAAACCTTCAAGTGGAATCCTGAGCTGAAGGGAAAATGATAAGAAAAAAGAAATCGACTGTTCCCTGCTTCAGGATTTGGGATTTCTATCCTGACTCCAGATAACTCAGTTATATCGACTGGATTTTCCATTCTTTGTAGCAGACTGAATTTTTTGATCAACCTGTCCCCAAATGTCAGTTACATTGCAGATAAATTGTTGTTTCTACTTTGCTTTTTGCTTTTCACTGAAAAGAAATTCTTCATTCACTAATACTTCTGTCTTTTAACCCCTTCTCAAGTCCACAAGCATCAGCTCTCAAATTTGACACAGGAGTCTATGTTTAGTTATTTGGCTACAAGCCTACAAGGGTGTTGGTTTTATTCTATTTTTCATCTAAAGAAAAGAATTGCCCGAATGGACTGTGGAAAAGAGTAAGTCCACCATTGGTTTCAATTCAACAAAGGAAAGCCTGTCCACCGTGAATTTTGTTCTTCCATCAACTGTACTTATTAGTCAATCCAATCAATATATTTATGCTTGTACAAGAACTTTTTAAGTCTTTAATGACATTGATAGCTGAATAATTAATTAGTTGCTCCGCTTTCCTTCAATGGATGCACTGGTGGAGGCAAAAGATTCGTCTTTACTTGGTAATGCGTATTTCCTTCAGTGTTGTATTCTTAAGTTGTAGCCTTTATTCGGAGTGGATGCATAAACAAGAACAAATTATATGCGCAAGATAAACTCCCATTAAAACAAAACTTAAAGGGAAATAATTGAAGATACAATCTAGCCATAGATGAGCCAAACAACAAAGATTTTTCTGAGTACAGTGCAAATTTTTGCTTAATATTCTGTTGAAAGAGTAAACAAATCGAGGTTTTCATCTTTGAAGCTTGAAGGAAGAATCCTTATGTATCAGCTCCATTAGTAAGATTAACTGTACTTACTAGCTTGAAAAGCTTTTCTGCTTCAAGGGAAATAGAAAAAGGAGATGGACGCAGAAATGTATAATCTGAGTCCTGAATCAGAGGTTATTGTTCAACACAAAATTAGTGGACCAGGAACAGTGTTTGACAAAGAGGAGATTTTCAGGGAGATGAAGAAGCAGTTGCTGCTAGCAGGGCCACTAGTATCAGTTAATTTATGCTTGTGCTTGGTACTAACGATTTCTATCATTTTTGTTGGTCATCTAGGAGTTCTAGCTCTTTCTGGTGCTTCCGTGGCCAGTTCCTTTGCTTCAATGGCTGGTTACATCTTCTTGGTACGACAGGTTACTTAGATCCTTCATTTTCTTGTATCTTCTCAATTGTATTTACTTGACTTTTGGTGAAAAATTGAAGTATTTCATGCCATAATTCTGTCTGAAAATTTCTACTCTTGCATCCCTTGAATAGCGAGGAATGGGAAGTACTTTGGAAACATTCACCGGGCAGTCCTACGGAGCAAAACAGTATCGCATGCTCGGCGTACACTTGCAGAGAGGCATGATTGTTCTTCTAGCTCTCAGCATTCCCATTGGAATAGTATTTTCTCAAGCTGCTCATATTCTCAATCTCTTCAGACAAAACAGTCAAATAGCGGCTGAGGCAGGACGTTATTGCTGTTTCCTCATACCCGGTGTTTTTGGGATTTCACTCCTGGAATGTCACGTCAGATTCCTCCAAGCACAGAATAATGTGCTTCCGATGATGATTAGCTCCGGAATTTCTATGTTACTTCACCTTCCCGTTTGTTGGGCGCTTGTGTTCAAATCAGGACTTGGAAGTGCCGGAGCTGCCATGGCAACCAATGTCTCATACTGGATCAATGCATTGTTGCTAATTGCTTATGTCTGGTTCTCTCCGTCATGCAAGGAGACTTGGACAGGATTTTCCAAGGAGGCGTGGTACTGTATTCCAAGGTTTTTAAAACTAGCCATTCCTTCAACAGCAATGATCAGGTTACAGAGTGGCACCTTCCATTTCTCGAAATGTTAAAATTTCCCACAATGCCTTATCCTGGAACTAATTACTTGCCTCTTTGGTGCCTTAAACAACAGTTTGGAAGTCTGTTGTTTGGAGATAGTGGTCTTGTCATCTGGCCTACTTCCGAATCCTAAGCTTGAAACATCAGTCCTGTCCATCAGGTTTTGTCCCTATCAATCATATTAACTTTTACGTAATTGTTGTTATCTACTTTGAATTGCTAGAGGGATAACTGATCAAAAACTTCTATCCTTGTAGCTTTAATATGTATCTACTACTTTCGATGATTCATCTCGCGCTTGGTAGTGCAGTAAGGTGCATAAACCAAGCTAAATCAACTATTTTACATCCATTTATCATCTAATTCTCCCACCTAATAATCCCTTTTCTATGCCTTGTCTAGTACGAGAGTTTCAAACGAACTTGGTGCTGGGAGGCCACAAGCAGCTCGTCTCGCAGTGCAGGTTGTGGTTATCACGGTCCTATCAGAAGGCATCATTGCTTCTCTTATCATAACCTCAGGTCACAAAGTTTGGGGCAATATATACAGCAAGGAGAAACGAGTGGTTAAATACGTTGCACAGATGTCTCTGCTTTTGGCTGCATCTCATTTCCTGAGTGGCATTCAATCTGTGCTTTCAGGTGCGTAGCAGCTACTCCTGAACTCACATTGGTATATGTTGTCCTGAAGTTAGTAAAAAAAAAAGGATGTCGAAAATTTCAGGGATTTGCAGAGGATGTGGTCGGCAAAAGATTGGAGCATTTGTTAATTTGGGATCCTATTATCTTGTTGGCCTTCCTACTGCAATTTTTTTAGCTTTTATCCATCATATGGGAGGAAAGGTAACTCCACTAAACAAAATCCTGCCCACCAAAACTTCGAAATAGTTTATTTAACCGTCTCCGGAAACTCTCTTGAAATTTTCCTTAACCTGATCTGGTCTCTGTCACAGGGGCTCTGGGTCGGAATCATAGTGGCGCAATTTGTGCAAGCATTTTCTCTTCTAATCATAACCTTATGTACCGACTGGGATAAAGAAGTATGATGCTTCCATCTTATAATTTCCGTAGACCCATGCAAGCTTTTGATTTCTTTTTACATGTTCTGTTTTCAGGCAAAAAACGCAGAAGATAGAGTGAAAAATAGCACAGTGGCCGTCACAAATGATTCTGTAATATCACAAAGTTGATTCGGTCGAACCACCAGCACAATTGAAGACCTGGAACTGAGTTCATTGTTTCTTGCTCAATTGGAGTGATTTTCTCCACACCCTTGAAAATACAATATTGTAATAATTAACCATTGCGATTGGTTGGCTTAGGTTAATCGAGACAACTTTTGTTCGTGTCACTCAGCAATCACGTAAGGTTCTGTTTTTTCGTCTCCCAATCAATGAAAGAGTGCACAAATCCATGATTTTTGGGGATCCAAAATCATTGAAAACGCTCAAAAACAGTTCCGGAACTTTTATCTACCTTTTGTGCTAGAAAGGTCTAACTTACCCTTAAAAGTTATTTTTAGAGGGAAACGTTTGTATATTATTATAAATTGTTAAATGCTCTTATACTTGTTCGATGAGGGATTTCTGACACATTCCCCTCAGTCCAGAGCAAGACTGAACATTTAATGGACATATTGGACAAAGGGACATAACCGGGCATTGCACCAAACTATCAAGATAAACTGGCTCTGATACTATATTAGAGGTGCCCGATTATGTACCTTTGCCCAATATGTTCATTAGATGTCCAGTCCTGCTCTGGACTGAGGGGAGCGTGTCAGGAATTCACGTCGGATAACTATGAGGGCATTCAAAAATTTATAATAGTGTACAAATCTCCTCCTCTTAAACTAGCTTTTGGAGATGAATTAGACACTTCTAACATTTCATACGGAGGTTTCATCATATCTGGAACTCATGAGGTTTTAAGATGTATCAAACTTGCTTCCATCTAAAACCACGGGTGGAACTAAGGTTATATTCTAAGCAAATGATAGGAAAACAATATATTATATGTCCTTCTTCAACATATGGACTGTGTATCCTATTCCTGACTCCAGTTTCGTAACATTAAATTCAAGTTTCCTTTCACTGAAGCAGACTTACTGTTTTGATCAGCAAAATCAATGGATTGAACTTTTAAGGAGTTTGAGTTTTAAAAATCAAATAATAAATTAAGTTTGAAATTAAAATTAAGTCAAACTTTTATAAGAATAAATTATATAAAAGGTTTGAAAAAAGAGTTTAATTTGACAAGTATCTTATGATTATTTTAACCTATAATTATCATCTAATCATTACCTTAAATTAATTAATATTCATATAAATATTATGCTATTTATATCTTATTAAAATTATAAAATTATTTTATTTTATTTAAAAATAAATCTATGTTAATTTTTATTTAATAATTGATTCAATAATTTATTTACATTTTATACAATTATTAAATTTTTAGTTCTTGTATTAGACATCAATTAAACCTAAGTCTTATACATCTAGTCCATAGTTACTATGCGTATATAATTAAAATATTTTATTTTAATATTTTTGGCAGAGTAATATAATTTGATAATAAAATATTTAATAATTTCAATATTGTTGAATTATTGTATCACTCTTAACATAATTTTGGACTACCCTAGCAAAATGTGCGGGTTGATGACTAGTACAATATAAAAATCTCTTCAAGGACACAAGTTGTGCAACTCGCATTAGATTGAGTGCAGATTCCAAAGACAATTGCAAAAACAGCTCTGCCTTTTGTCATACCTGCTCGGTTTGATTCAATTGGTCTCTTTGGTCCACCATATTTCCCAACAGTATCAACCACTGTTTCGATCTCTAAGTTTGGATGATCGCTGAATAATGACAAGGTGTTACTCCAATTCTGCCTGCATATTCAACCTTACTATGAAAAAAAGGGTAATGTAGCAAGGCACTTGGAATGCTTAGCTCTGAACCGCTAAAGCTGAAGGTCTCTTTAAGCTGTTGATGTATGTGACGTAGAGAAGCTAACAACTATGGACTTAGAAGAGGAAAAACCAAGTTTTGAATCACCGCCTATTCAACAAGAAACAGAATTGGAACATAAGCATGGATTCAACAAAGTTGAAATTGTGAAGGAGGTGAAGAAACAGCTGTGGTTGGCAGGGCCTCTTGTGTCGGTGAGTTTCTTGATATTCCTTTTACAGGTTATCTCAGTGATGTTTGTGGGTCATCTTGGGGAGCTGGCCCTTTCTAGCGCTTCTATGGCCACTTCTTTCGCTGCTGTCACTGGTTTCAGTTTGCTGGTAAGTTTAATGGTTTCTGTCTTCAGTCAGTTATCAACAAATCCTTTGAAAAAGTATCCTGACTTTGTGGTTAACAGAGAGGAATGGGGAGTGCATTAGATACGTTCTGTGGTCAATCTTACGGGGCAAAACAGTACCGCATGCTGGGCATACACTTGCAGAGAGCCATGATTGTTCTTCTACTCGTCAGCATTCCCCTGGCTATTGTATGGTCCAATGCAGGAAGGATTCTTGTGTTCTTAAGACAAGATCCAGAAATATCAGCTGTGGCAGGAAAATATGCTCGTTTCATGATCCCTAGCATTTTTGGCTTCGCAATTCAGGAATGTCACACCAGGTTCTTACAAACGCAAAACAATGTTATTCCTATGATGGTTAGTGCAGGATTGACAACTTGTATGCACATATTTATATGTTGGATTCTGGTGTTCAAGTCTGGCCTTGGAAATAAAGGTGCTGCAGTTGCAAATGCCATCTCTTACTGGATTAATGCTATGTTACTGGTGCTATATGTGTGGATATCACCTTCCTGCAAGAAATCTTGGACTGGCTTTTCGAGGGAGGCCCTGCAAGGAATACCCAATTTCCTAAGACTCGCAATTCCTTCGGCTGTAATGCTCAGGTACTTTGTATACATCCACCATTTATTACAACAATGTTATCTGGGTCAGCAAGTATTAATCGAACTGATCTCTGTTCCTTTATGCCTTCGACTAGCTTAGAGATCTGGTCGTTTGAGCTGATAGTTCTGTTGTCTGGTCTTCTCCCTAATCCGAAACTTGAAACCTCGGTGGTATCTATCAGGTTAGGCTTTTATAGATTTTGAACTTAATAAACTGACAAACAGAGAGAAACGTCACCAGTTAAACTGAGAATCTTGATTATCGCCAGCCTCAACGCATGTGCAATGATTTATATGATTCCTCTTGGACTCGGCAGTGCGATAAGGTAAGCCTGAGATAATCCAAGTTCACTTTGTAACTGTGTTCAAAACACCACGAACCGTCTCCTGAGTCCTGACAAAAATCTTTACTCTTTTTTTTTTTCCCTGTTGTTATTCTCTTGATGACACAGTACCAGAGTTTCAAATGAACTCGGTGCAGGTCGACCACGAGCAGCTCGCCTGTCAGTTCACATCGTAGTACTGATGGTTGTTGCAGAAAGCGTCTTGGTAGGCTCTATCGTGATCATCACTCGCAATTATTGGGGCCACCTTTACAGTAAGGAAAACGATGTAGTGAAATACGTTGGTCAGATGTTCCTGCTCATTGGAGTGTGGCATATCTTCGATGGCATTCAATCTGTGCTTGCAGGTTTTTGAAACATTTTCCAAACTTCAAAATCCACCTATCACAATGTCTTCTCTAGTTCTCATTTTCTTAGAAAGATTCATGAGGCAGGTGTAGAATGATACTTGGCAGAAATTAAATTCTGGTTAACAAAGTTTCTGTTGAAAACATCAGGCACCCTTAGAGGATGTGGACGGCAGAAGATTGGAGCTGTTGTTAATCTGAGTGCCTACTATCTCATGGGCATTCCTTGTTCTGTATTATTAGCTTTTATCTACCATCTCAGAGGAAAGGTACATCCAAAACTAGTTTTGTTGTAATCTTCTTGCAGACAGATTCAATTGTCTAAATGCTCCACAGGGACTCTGGATAGGAATGATGGTGGCCATGTTAGTCCAAGCAGTAGCATTTTGCATAGTAACTATACGCATCCACTGGGACCAGGAAGTAAGTGTCTCCTTTCATACCACATCTGATCTTTTGTCTTTATGTCTTAAATCTGACCTGGAAAGTAATTATCATTTTGTGTCTTCTTGTCTTTCAGGCAGTGAAAGCTAGAGAGAGAGTGCACAAAGCCATGATTTCTGTGGATCCCAGATCATAGAAGACGGTCAAAAGCAGTTCGGAAGTTCTAATCAGTTCTTTATCCTGGAGGTTTCACAGTTTCTGGAACGGCCAATGTAAAACAACGTAAATCCATGCCTGAAATTGTTATTTACAGAATCAAAAGACGCTGTATAAACAATTATATAGATTTATCGTAGACTGAAGTGGAAGAACTTTATAAACCATTGGAAGCATACACTGAAGTGGACCATCAACTGTCATTATTAGTCCATCCAATTGATATGATTTGATTGTCGATGAAGAGGAACTTTTTTAAGTCTTTAGGGACAGCCGAATTGTCAATTTCTTTTTCTTTTTCATTATCTGTTAATAATAAGGATTAGGAAAGGAAAACATTTTTTAAAGATTTCCACTTTTTTTTTCTTTTGCTTATAATTATTATAAAACATACCATTCAAGTTCCTTTCAAAATCTCTTTATTTCATGTTTGTTAGATTTTGAATTAATTATAATTTTATTTTATAATACGATGTAGTTTAAAGAAAAAAGGTATAATAACCTTATTTTTAAGGAATATATATATACATATATAAGTATTGCATGAAGTTAACATGTAAAAATTATATTAACAAATATATTTTCAATACGAACGGTAATCCTATTGATTAATATATAATTAGACATACGTATGCATAGCCACTAGCAAAAGACCAACAATTAAAAATGTAAAAGTACAAACAATTTGAGCTATATTACAATTTAATCAATGCATCCATTATGAATGATATTTAATTGTTGGTGACTATCTGTACGGAAACCAAATAATTATACCGTAACTAATATAACGATAATAAACACTACACTAAAAGTTAATTAAAATATTATTATATATCTTTTTGAATCATAATTATTATTATATAAAAGTTTCATCTTCTCTCTTTTTCAAATATTATTATATAAAATCACTTCGTTTTCAAATTTTTTTAATATAAGTAACATAGACTTGATGTAGGCTTGATAATAATTCAAGCTATTTAAACTCAATTGAGTTTCGGGTCCGAATTCAAACCCAAATACACCAGATTGGAATCCATTATCAAATCGACTTGTATATGATACATAGTTCTTGTTTTATAAAAGAATTATTTATTAGAAAAATATAAGCCTATAATTTAATTAGCATAGCTGCATAAGGATAGAGGTGTGGTATATTAAGAAAAAAATAATCATTTAGTTTTTATTAAAAATGCACTGATTACTTAAACTTTAATTTTATAAACTTAAAATTAAACATACTTTACAGCTTAAACTTGTAAATGTAGTATGGATTTAATTGTATTAATTAGGCATGTCCCTTATACTGTATGTGTTGGATCCCGCTTATTTCCGAAATCTAACTCTTGTGAAATCATGAAATTGAGCGTGCTCTAATGAAATCACCTTAACCATTATCGGCTCATCTTCTTGCTCTGATATCATAAATGTTGGGCACCGCTTGTATCTGAAACCCAACTCTTGCGCATATTATCATACTTAACTTGAGCGTACATATTACCTTGTAGGGTTATTTATATGAACCTTTATTAGGCATCATCCCACAAGGGTGGCGTGTCTACAACAGTCAAACATCAAAACAAACTTATTTCTCCAACTTAACCTTTTTAACAAGGAAGTTATACAATGAAATCTCCTTAACTATTTTAATAGGGAGTCAAAAGAACATACACAATCAAAACTACTTCAATCTATCATTCCATTACTCAAGCAACAGAGTTTGAAAAACTTTATTTGCATATCAAAAGCCACACCATTGGCTTATTACAAAAGTACAAAATGGAAAATGAAACAATTCCTTTAGGCTCTTGATCACTTGATCTCTTAGCTATCACCTGAAGATGGGACAGAAAGGGGGGTGAGCTTGAAAGCTCCTGGGTAACAGTTTATAATAAAAAGATAAGAAAAACTTTTGAAACCATTTTTACTTGTCATAAAAAACTTTCATTGATTTTATAAAACACTTGTTTCTTAGGCTTTTAGCCAAAATCCACAAGTCACAAAACATGAATGCATCAAACTTGATCAAACATACCATGAGCACATAAGCACATCAGAATGGTTCGAGTAGATCTAACATAGAACGTACTACACATTTCTCTTAAGGGTCCTGTGTAGCCGTAAATAGAACGTACTAACGCAATCCCACATAATGGTTTTACGTAGCCGTGACCATACCACTAGCGGGCAGGTCAACATGCACGTGACTTAACTTAGGGGACCACCACAAACCCACATAACACATATTTCTTAACTTGTCAACTTGTTGTTAAGTCAAAATGACTTTACGAACATAATTTTGATGAGGAACAAATAATAATGACATAAGTGAAAAGCAAACGGAAGGGAAAAACAGACGGAAGCGAAAAGCAGATGAAAGAGAAAAATAGATGGAAACATAAGTGAAAAGCAGACGGAAGCAAAAAGTAGACGGAAGAAGCAAAACACGGATCAGTCTGAGTTAGATACAGAACTCAACTGAATAACCATTTCTTTAAAGAATCAAGAAGCAGTTATCAAGAAGCAGTTGAAGACGAAGACTATAAATACAAGTCGGAGTCGAAGA
>JAOTAX010000008.1:975090-1025686 GCA_025629825.1 Erythroxylum guanchezii
GATGATGGTTACCTCATTGAGTTCGCAAAACTCACCAAAATTGCAACGTTGATTTTTCAGGACCGAGAGACGACTCTAGCTACTGAGAGGCTCTACCAATCATGTAGATTGTGTTTGGCAAGAGAAGTCATGGCTCAAAGGTCGGTCAGCTGGAATTTTTGGATGGCTTAGATAGCTTTGTTATATTTTTTCTCTTTCCTGTAGTATTTTTGTACTAGGTATTTGGTTGATGTATAGGTAGTAAAGGATGAAAGACATGTAGACTTTTGATTTTGACGGAATGAAATGAGGAAAAAGTTGGTTTCAAAAATATTGTGGTTTTTCTATTAATGTTTTATAAGTGAATTTTGATTTGATGCCATATGAAGTGATTGAAATGATAGATCGTAGCTCGCCTTTATCGTAGGTTATATACCGGAATGACCTCTAGGTATCCTGGTGTGTACCCTACGGTAAAGGGATGTTACAACATAAATAAAAAGGAAAGTAAAAGATTGGAGAAGCAAAGGTAACAGATTGAAATTTCTAGTCTTAGAACCGTGTCAACTCGTCACTAGAACCCGTTGAAATTGGGAGTTACAAGAAGAATGGATGAGAAGGAGCAAGGGGTTGTGAAGGAGGAGAGGGGGAAGGAGGAAGAGGAGGATGGGAGCTGCGAGATTGGAGACTACACGTCGGAGGACGAAGGATCGGAAGATGATAATCTCTTACCAAAACTTCCCAAATTGTCCTCACCTAGCTCAGCTTGCTTATTGCTTCTGCATTGATTGTGTGTGTATGTTTGCTCAAGCCCATGTAGACGATGGAAAAGTAAGTATAACAACTAAAATCTCAAAGTTAGTCTAAAACATAAAATTCACAAACACCCAAAAACTATAGATCAAATCCAGAAATAGCAGAAAACGAGAATTGATTTGTGAAAAAGGAAAAATGTCAAGATGTAACCATCAAGAAAACACCCACCTTCAAGAAAGTAAAATTAGGTGCAAAAACACACCAAAAAAATTTGAAAAAGCAAACTAACATAAATTCAAGAGCGGGAAAACAAGATCTAATGTGAAAGAAAAGAAACTTCAAGTGTGAGCCCAGATCTGAATCTTTTGAAGCTCATTCCAAAAAACAGTAAGCTTGAATAGGACTTAAAGGGTAATTATAATTTATACATTTATTTTATTTGAAAATTGAAAATATTAAATATACTTCTTACAAGAATAAGACTAAATTGAGTTTTTTTTGAAAAGATAATTTAAGTACATTGAAGTTTTCATTTATTTGGATAAATTTTTTTTACTTGTTACCGTCTAACTAATCCTTATTCCATGGGTAGAATGCGTAGACAATTAAATTCAACATCTTGTTTTAATGGACAATATTGCCTTACTATTGAAATAAATAGAATTCAGATTACCTTTTTTATTGTTTGATGAATATTAAATATATGAATAACATGTGCATATAATGAGTAAAAGAATCATAGCCATAGCCTGTGAGTGTAAGTCGGATTAAATATATAGTTGGTAAAGATTCTAACATTCTAGTTTGTCATTTTCTTTGAAATTGTCTTTGTAGGTTTGTTTAGACTGTGAAATGAAGTTAATGTTCGAAATTGAAGTTTGGATGGAGTGAGCCCATGGGCTTTCTTGAAGCCAAGATTTTGTTGTGTACATTTTAGATTTTAGATGGGCCTATAAGCCCAGATATTGTCTGAGTCACTTTAATCCTTAACTTGTTTTTAGTTTTTTTTTTAAATATTTAATTGTTTTCAACCTCTAGTGTTCTAAACCTGATTCTTGTAGTACTTGAATTATCTAGAATATCTAAATCCTTGCTGATCATTTAGCATTACAATATAATAGGAGAATTATACATCTGCCATCGAAGTTAATTATTTAGCCAAAACTATTTCTCTAAATGGTGGTAGAAAAAAAATATTCATATGTTATTGTGATATATTTTAAATTTTGTTCAAACATTTTTCAGTCTTATATTTTAAATTAAATGTTAAAATAACATTTATATGTAATGATTATAAACGATTTTAAAATTTTATTAATGTAGAGTGTTAGTGACTTATTTATGATTAGAACACAGTTTTAAAGATTTATTATTGTGATTATCTATAATTATAATGTCACTCTTAATCTCTAATTTAAAACCTTAATTAAACTAATGGATTGATGTTGAATATCAATCGTGTAACTTAATTTCACATTACAACAGAACGAAGCTTTAATTGAGAAGCCCAGAGGGAAACAAATAGGTGCTTGAAGCTTGATAAGGTTGGAAGATTTAGCCATGAAGTACAATTTAACACTGTTATTCACACAATTTACAGGACCTGCTATCTAGCAGTCTATATGTCTTCTCTTGCTCAACTTATGACCATCAAAGAAGCTTACACTAAAGTCCCTAATATTATTCATTACATGTTGTATCCCAATTCATAATCTTGAAACATCCCTTCAGACTGGAGAACAGAATTGCAGTTCCAAGAGTTCGATGATGTTGATCTGATCTCGAACTCATTAGACCACCAAACCAAGTTGTCCTTGGTACCATTCATTTCCTTGAAACAATCGAAATTGGAAATCTGATCCTCCTGTGCGATAAAACCAGATGTTTTGTTACGAAGAAGGTCCTCGAGCTCAGCTTGGAATGACGAAACAGGCTCGATTGGCACGACAGGTTCCTCTACAGCTTCTGGTTTCGAGACAATAGTTGTGTCCCTTACATTGGTTGCATTGCTGGAAGGAAATGAGTTATCCGAGGATGTCCCGAGATTCAAAGAATTCTCTGAACCATCTACCTTGGAATTGTCAAAATTTGTGAAGTCTTGTTCACGTGTAAGAGAACTGGTTACATGCTGGTAGATTTCGGACTTTTGTTCATTCCCTTCTTCAGGGGTAGGCAAGATATGTTGCATGAGAGGATTGGAGCTTTCACTTAAAGATTGGAGGAGCATCTTCTCGTGAAAAGGGTGCAACTTGGGCCAAAGAGCAGGGTTGTTGTAGAAACTCAAAGGGTTTCCAAGGTTTTGGAGCTGCATATGCAATTGCAACCTTTCAAGAGCCGAGTTGCTTAAAGCATGTGAAGATGGATTTTCTTCATTCCCTTCAGCACTGGTGGAAGATAGTCGATTGCTATTAGATTGCTTGCGCTTACCGAGCAATTTCTTCTTCAGCTTCGTGTTCCAATAGTTCTTAATATCATTATCAGTTCTTCCTGGCAATTGAGCTGCAATTATGGACCACCTAAAAGTAGATAGAGAAATATAAATTCTCTGATCATTGATATGTCTTTTCCAAGTTTAAGAAACAAAATATGTAATAATATAAGACTTAAACCTTGAAAAAATATATGAACTTAAAGAATTTTGAACTGAGATTCAATGTTCTAAGCACAAGCATCATGGACAAACAGTAAAAGGACAAACAGTTAAGGCTGTAAAGTCTGTGGAAAAAACTGAGAGAAGAAACCTGCTGCCAATACTTATATACAGGCTACATATGATATTGTCTTCTTCTTCAGAGAATCCACCATGCTTGATATTAGGCCTCAAGTAATTCAACCACCTCAGTCTGCAACTTTTTCCACATCTCTTAAGCCCTGAAGAGAACCGATTGAATCATCAAGACATAAAACAAATTTCTCGCCCTCCTTAATATAATCTATATGTGATTAAGGAGACCAAAACCAGAATATTATTCGTGTTAAATGAAGAAGACAAGTTTATCGTCTATATACCAATCTTTTGAGGGAGTGCAATCCAGTTGCCTCCAGTCCCATGTTCTTCAATGTAAGCCTTGAGCTTGGCGTCTTCTTCAGGTGACCATGGACCTTTCTTGACGTTTTCCTTGTCACAACAAGGAGCTCGACCCATCTCTATGTTGTTTCTTGTTTGGTAATTGATCACTTCCTTCAAGCAAGGAACTGTGTGTCAGAAGAGGTCGATGTTGGGAAAAACTCGGGGATGGATGACCAAGATTTATAGGTAAGAAGAGTGGGTAATGTGATGCTTATGAGGACAAAAAGTCTTACACCTCACCTTCTCCTTCTCTTCCAAAATTCAACCCATTTCTCTTCTCTAGGGTTTCCTTTATTCCTGCTACTCTCTCTTCCTTTTGGATTAGTTCGGTCATCCATATTTAACCCTATATGCAACCGGACAAAGTTTAACACTGATTTTCTTCTTCATTAGCATTTTATATTGTGCTACTTTTTGCCAGTCGATTAGTTTATTTTTTTAATGCAATTCTACATGTAAGTATTCTAAAAAACCTCCATCTTCTAGCTTGTTTCTAATATCCCTCGCCTTGTTAGACTATATAATGTGTCAATAACGTGATTGACTTGAACATGTTCCACTTATAATGACAAACCTTAATTGTATTTAACTATAGATAAGCTTCACTAGAAGTTTCTTGGAATGACCCTATTCCTTGAGAGCCGCAATGAAATGGTATTGTAAGAGCATGTTGTGTGAACAAATAATTAACTAAAAGTTGTGGTAAAAGTAAACCAAGCTCCGTGGATAATATCTTTTTGCCTAGTGGACAACCTGAATTAGAGAGAAAAACTTCCATCTGTTCTCTTTTGTCCGAGTCTTACAATTCACATCAACTTTGCAAAACTTTACTGGTTTACCAACAAGGTAGAGCCAACTTAATTAAACTGTAATTACCTGAAGGGATCACATAAAATAGTGAACAAGTTAACTGGTCATGGCTTATTGCAGATTGCTTTAGCTTCATCTTGAACCTCATATGAATAAGAGTTTCTGCCGTTCACTTTACCCCATCAAAAGAGGAAAAAAAAAACACATATAGATTAATGCAAAACTTACGCAGACACATACAAACGTAGACATGTTTATTGTAAGACAAATGATAATTTAGGGTTTTGATCATAGTTTTAAATTGACAATCTATATGGCAATTTGTAACAATTATACTCGTATTTTTTATAGCTACGTCTGCTAATTAGTTTGCATTTGCCAAAATGGTCTGCAATTATAATATAACTCACAATTGTCATTTTTTCATTAATTAATCAACTAACATAGGAGTGCCTGAAAAATTAAGATGGACCAAATTAAGACAGTGAAAAAAATAGTCCACCTAATCTAGGAGAATTTTATGTAATGTAGATTACTTGTTACAAATTAATGTTGTAAAAATCAAACTGAAAATTAAACCGGCAAGAGGTTTAAAATTTAAAAGGCTTAATTGGTAATAGACTATCATAAAATCAGTTAAAGATTAAATAATTTAAAATATAACTAAAAGAGATTATCCTTATATATTAAAGAATTTAAAGTTCAATTGAAAAAAGATATAATTAAATAAAAATTGACTAATTAATTAATAAATTGATAAATTTTTAATAATAAGAGTTATTAAAATAAATTCAATCAAACCAAAACATTGAACGGTTTAAAATTTTTACAATTGAACCGCTAAAATCGGATGAATTTTTTAATTATTGTTACAAAATGGTATAATATCCTTCTCTTTTGGGCTTGTAACAGAGTGAGTATGAATTTGGTTTGATAACATTTGTATTAATATCTCTATTTTTATACCCTTACGTTCACTAGAGTAGTATAAAATTTTGAGGGGTACTTATATTCCAATGGATTTTGTGTATTCTTCATGGTGTTCGGGTGTATAGCATTTATCGAACTAAAAAACGTAAGCATCAAAATTATGGCTTGTATTAATTGTAAGCTCTAACAGTTATATAATATTGTTGCTATTTTTTAGCGTACTTTAGCTAATCTTGTCTAATACCATCATAGCATGCATTTATGTGAGAAATTTCTAATGCCATCTTAACTCTATGAATTACTTAATTAGTGGTATTGTCATTTGTATACAAGAACAATGGGAAAGTTATGGTTTCGAGACCCAATAAAAAGCTAAGCATATCAGCCAATCGATTTTAAAGAAGTTTAATTGATTGGAAATAATGAGAATAAAGAAGTGAGAAGAAGATAATATCCAGTTTAGGTTGATCTTGAGATGATATTCGGGGATCACAACACCAATACTAGTTTCTCATTATCTTAAAGCTGGTGATATATTATGATATTAAACCCTAGATGTTACAAGTTGGCTGGGGTTTATATTATATAATGAACTTTTGAAGAAAAGTATCACTCATTGACCTCGGTTTCCTACTTTAATAATTTGTGAAGGAATTTTTTAATGGTAGACGAGAAAAAGAAGGTCAGGAACCAGCAATCCATGGAGAAATTACAAGAAGAAAGCTATCAAATTCAAAAAGCACTCACTCCCATATTTACTAATATCTTAATCGTCTAATGGGCTCATATCTTTGGGGGAAAGAAGACATGCTACTGCTTGTCTTTGTCTCACCTTCGAATCTCTTAATTCATACAGTGCGTTTCATCATCAATAAGACCGACGACCTTGGGACTAGTTTTAGTGAGAACTGGTAAGGGTGGCCCTGTTAAGAGATAAGTACAATGATAACCTAGAATTATTGTTGATTTGTTAATCTTATTTGATATAGATTTCTAATATCATTTAGAATAAGTTCAAGAGGGTAGTCAACCAACCATGCATGTTCAAAATTTAATCGAAAACACCTTAATCGTCCCAATGAAAAATTACATTCACATTCAGAATAAACCCATCAAAATAAGCTGCCAAGAGGAAATGATTACTTACTATTAATCCTTAGTTACAAATTACAACCTGGGGAGATTTGTTCTCATAACTCTTCACGTTCTTCAATCTCTTAACAATTATAAAATACGCAGTTGGACATTACTCTCAATTTCTGGACTTTCACTTGGCATGCATAGTAAATGCTTGCATAGAACCATGTGTTTTATTCTCGGGAACATTAATTATATGAACTTAATGGATTGTTTGAACATCAAAGTTTGTATTTTAGAGTTTTCTGTCTACTTGACGGTAATTGGTGTATAACCTCAGATTTGCTGACTCATCTTGCTGGTCAAAAACCATAATTGAACAAGAACAATTATATAAACCCCACGGTCCAATCCAATCAATATCACTCAACTATACATTGGCTCTTGTCAGAACTGTCTGCTCAGCTTATTACATAATATACTCCTAAAATTGTTTTTTCCTAAATATATATATGTTGGTTTTTATCCTTGAATCTCATAACGAAAGATAATGCTAATAACCTATAAAAACTTCACATTTCAAGCTCTTAGGCGCTGTTTCAAGAGATTATAACTTTCTCGGTTCCAATAAACCCGTGTGAATCACTGAAATTCCAATCTAAGCAGGGGATAAGGACTTTAATTTATACGGTACAATTTTTAGTTTTCTGTATTTATGAATGGTATAATTGAAGTAAAAAGTAAACTGTACATGTTTTGGATTAAGACTACAATTCCAAGAGGAGGAAGCTGCAGAGAAAGAGATCAAAGATAAGACATATAACGTCACAGACGTTGACAAGAATCCGATTAATGGAACCCAACGTACCTCCTTAGAATTTATGTCTTAGAATAAGAAACTAATGACTTGATTATAAACCTTAACAATATATTAATCAGCAACTCCATGCACTTTATTGTACTAACATTGAAGTCGTTATAAACAGACGGAGTTGCTGAGCTCAAAATGCTCTTCCCACAAGTTACCAACAATTGTCAACTCTTGTTTAATGGTAACAAACCCATCATCGCGCTTAGAATCTAAGAAATTGACTTGGCTCTTATCACTTGGTAGTATTATAACGAACCAACCATACGAGAACATGTTGCTATATTATTGGCAAAATGGTCCCAGTTTAAAGCATAATGTGAAACAAAGAGCTTCAACTATCTTGTCAAAATGATATATTCCGTTTATTTTCTTAAGTCACCAAGAGGGAAGTGCCTATTAATCACTCATTCCTTTCATATTGCAATTATGCAAAATACCATTTTTCCCACTAGGAGATGGATCATTTCCCTATTGCTAAGTCACCGTCAGGTTCCTGAATCAATCACTTGGTTTCTTCTGCTATCGATTTAAATTTCAGGATATCTGGCAGAATGCATATACTTGTACTATTCATTCAACATGGACATATGATAATGGCTACTTCAAAGTGAACCTGCCAAATGATTACAAAGAAGTCTAATCCATAGCCGTGTGTTAGGTACATCTTGACTTGAAACATAGTACCAGCCTAAGAATAGGACCTAATTCAGGAATTCAGGTGAGGATTGATTATGTCACAGAATTTGACTCCGCGTATTTGGCTTTAACAAATAGAGAGTTGGTTATGTAAATGCCATGATTATGCTACTCGACTGCCTTGTTTAATCATTAGCAGACTGCGATGAGCTCATAACTGACATCAATAGAGATTTAAATTAAATTAAGGTCAAACAAAGCTCTGAAATGTACTCGTGTATCATCTAATCACAAAGTTGAGCAAGTGGAGTTGGTCCCACTGTCATCTGTTTCACATCTAGCGTGGAGTTTCTTCTGTTTTATCAGAATTACTATGAAGATTTAGTTGTTTTTCTCTTCTGTATCATATTGGCACTCAATACTTAGAGCCATTCTTATGGGGTTCATGGAAATTCTGAACGGAGCTCCATTTAAGTACAATCAAATCCTGTATAAGTACCATGGTCAGGAGTCAAACTTCCCATATCCTGCTCCAACTTTAAGTAGAGCACTTGAGCTTACATAACACTTTTAAATCTCCCCGTGACATGAAACCACTTCTCCTGCAAAAAGTAACTTAACTGCTCGACAACATGAACCACAACAAAGTCATTTATATGTTGCAGGAAAATAACGTTTCAACGCAAACCATAGTAAATGTAAATGGACAATATATAATAACCCTGTATTGTTTAAATATTTATAAGAAATATAGACAAGTCTACAGGTGTGAAATAAAAAATTAAAGACAAAAGGTATCAGCAAAAAGCATAGGGCTATATCTGATAGGGCTATATCTGTCCCCATCCCAAGTTGCGACTCAAATAGGCGTTGCACATTATTTTTTTCTCCGAAGTTATATAGCTAATTACCAGTGTCGTATATACAGATATTCCCCAAATCTTGGTACTTTGTCAAAGCACACAAAGATCATACAGCAATTATGACCGCACTCAACATAAGGAATACCTGCATAAGGAAATGACCAAGCTGCTGAGAGAAGCATTTCCATCATAAGCAATGGAATGTAAATTAGATAGTTTCGTAAAACTCACATTCTGATTGTGCATCCATAGCCCTCAATGCATGATGTAGCTTCAATCTTAAATGAAGAATCCCATCTTGCAGCTACCCTAAAAGATTAATAGTAGATGAATCAAGGCATATCAATACTATTAGCCTAGATATATTTTAAAACCAGTAGATAACATTTTGACTGACACCCGCAAGGTTTTGCTTCATCAAATGTTTCTGTCGAAAGAAGACAGTCTAGAAATGAACATGATAGCAGCGATGCAGAAATTATTTGACATTGATTGCAGCTGCCATGTTCCTGAGTCTCCGGGATATCTCTGAGAATGAGGGTCTCTCAGCGGGATCAGAGGCCCAACAACTTTCCATCAAAGATTTCCATTCAGGATCACACCATGTTGGAATTTGTGGACGTAACGAGTTGTTTACAATTCCACCTGCAAAGTTTTAAGCGAAGAAATACATTATATCATAGTAGCTAACGTACAGTTGTAATCCAGTGTACATCAGCATGGCGTAACATGTAGGTAAAGGATTATGGTTACTTTACATCTTTACATCTTTACCAAAGAAATGATTATGCATCACAAGGTCAAAAGATTTACGGACCAAAGTTTCCAATAACCACAGCCATGCCAATCATTGAAAACTCCCGCAAGGTTATGCAAATCAATTAAACTGGTTGTACGCAGCCAATCTCTTGATGTTCAAGGGTGCCTTTAAGCTATAATGTAGAGCGGTAGAAGTATTCCACCAAGGTTTCACTTTAGTGAGGTGAAAAAGACAGCAGAAATTGATACATTATAAATGAAAAAAGGTAATATACATCCTGTTATAGATAACATCCTTAATTCTAGGGATTAGGATTCTATTGCATGATTCTAGGAATAATCCTAATTATGTATAGCTTGATTATAGGGATTGTATTCTATATTAGGCTAACAACTTTCTCTATATAAAGCACTACTCTGTACATACTCAACATATATAATAAAAAATTACTTCTTTCAAGTTTACATGGTATCAGAGCCTTAGGTTTCTTTCAGTTTTCTTTTTCGTCTGCCAGTGTGCAGATTCACTGTCCAGTGGACAGGTTTTGGGTACTTTTCTTGGGTCACCCATTTTTGAGTGGACAACTTCCCTCGCCACCGGCACCTTTAGAACCGCCGCCTGCCGACCGACCTTCACTCATCATCCGCCCACCAAAAGACCTATGCGTGTCTCACACGTGCCGCCAGCAGTCTCAGCTTCCCTCTCAAGCGTTGGTGCGTGTCGCAAAACGGCGATCTCCGATCACCCTCACCGGCGGCGACACAACACCCCAGCTCTGACGCACCACGCACGTGCTCAGACGCCACTCTCTTGTATTGTCCAGGCGTTGCCTTGACTTTTGTGTGGAGACGTTGATTTTGGTCCATCCTATTTTGGACTTTTGTGTGCAACAGGTACATTTGTTCCTGTGTGTGCTATTCATACCTTTGCGGTTCTCTTTTCTCTTATTTTTAGCTCCAGTTTCTAGTGTATATCCATTATCCGTTTCATTATGGCTAACGATAAGAGTTTAGTTGTACCAAATGTCGTTCCTGAACTGTCTAGAATTACAGAACATAGATTAACAAGGCACAATTGTTTTTAGTGGTGCAAAACAATTCGGATTTACCTACGGAGTATCTCGAAGGATAATCATCTCACCGATGATCCCCTATTGGACCACACTCGCCGGGAGTGACTACGTGATGATGCTCAATGGATTATCTAGAATTCTTATACTCTAGCAAAGGAAACATATCTCGAATTTATAAAGTATGCAAAGGTTTTTATAGAGCTGAGCAACATGATCAATCTCTTTAGTCATATTTTATGAATTTAAAAGGATTTACGAGGAAATAAATGTTCTGCTCCCATTTAGGCTTGATATCAAGGTCCAACAAGTTCAATGGGAACAAATGGCTGTTATGAGTCTTTTGGCTGGTTTAAATTCTCAATTTGATATTGCTAAATCTCAGATTCTGTCAAGTGCCGAACTTGCCTCCCTACACGAGGTATTAACTCGGATACTTCGCACAGACATTAATTCATTTGCTCCTCCTAGTACTCAGAATTCTAATACTCTTGTGAGTCAAACTCATGAATTCGACTCTAAAAAATCATCTCATAAACATTACAATCAAAGTAGTGGAAATTGGAGCACTAAGAATCAAGATGCAAGAGGAATCGTCTGTCGATATTTGTCATGAGCCCGGTCACACTAAACACACCTATCGGAAGCTACGGAATAAATCTCAGAAATCACATTCCGCCCACATTGTAGCTACTGATGCACCTAGCTCATCTATTGAGAAGACCATTACTGTATCTGTTGAGGAATTTGCCAAGTTCACTCAATCTCAAGAAGCACTGAAGCATTCATCCTCACCTATTACTGCTATTACTCACCCAGGTAACACATCTACGTGCCTTCTTTCCTCTTCTACCCAATGGGTCATTGATTCTGATGCCTCAGATCATATGACAGGTAATTCTAGCCTCTTTTCTACTTTTTCTAGACACTTGTCTCCTTCTCATGTTACATTAGCTGACGGCTCCACTTCCTCTGTTATTAGGTCTGGCACTGTCCATCCTACTTCCTCTTTGTCCCAAACATCTGTCTTAAATTTACCTGGATTCTCCTTTAATTTATTATCTGTGAGTAAACTCACTCGTACCTTCAATTATTGTATCTCATTCTTTCCTGACCATTGTATTTTTCAGGATCTTATGACGAAGAAGATTATTGGTAGAGGAGTGGAATTAGGAGGACTCTATGTTCTGGATGCCTCAGTACCTAAACCCATTGCCTGCCCTAGTGTCTTGACCCCATTTCAAGCCCATTGTTGGTTAGGACATCCATCTTTACCCTTGTTGAAGAAACTTTGTCCTAAATTTCAGAATGTATCTTCTTTAGATTGTGAGTCCTGTCAGTTCGCTAAGCACCATCGTCTATCTTCTTTTCCTCAAATCCATAAAAGGGCTAGCTCCCCATTTGAATTAGTACACTCTGATGTTTGAGGCCCATGCCCTATTATGTCCAAAACTGGGTTTCAATATTTTGTGACATTTGTTGATGATTTCTCTCGTGTAACTTGGCTTTATCTCATGGAAAATCGTTTTGAATCATTTTCTCATTTTTCTGCCTTTTGTGCTAAGATTAAAACACAATTTAATGTCTCAATCTGCACTTTACGAAGTGATAATGCCAAGGAATACGTCTCTGCACCATTTCAGTCCTACATGATCCAACATGGTATTCTCCACCAATCCTAATGCGTTGATACTCCTCAGAATGGCGTGGTTGAGAGAAAAAATTGCCATCTCCTTGAAACTACGAGAGAACTATTATTTCAAATGAAAGTTCCTAAATCCTTTTGGGCTAATGCAACCTCCACAACATGTTTTTTAATTAATCGCATGCCCTCTTCTGTCCTTCACGGTGAGATACCTTACACTGTCCTCTTTCCCTCTAAACCCTTGTTTGATATTCCAGCACACATTTTTGGTAATACTTGCTTTGTTCGGGACACATGTCCTCAAATCTCTAAGTTAGACCCCAAGTCTGTAAAATGTGTTTTTTTTTACTATACCCTTCTACAAAAGGGGTATTGTTGCTATTGTCCCACTCCTAACTAATATCTTGTTTCAGCTGATGTTACCTTTTTAAAACAGGTTCCTTTCTTTCTTCACTCTTTAGTCTAAAGAATGGAGGCTGATGATGATTTGCTTGTTTACGAAGTTACATTTCAAACTACCAAGGCTACGCTAACACAACCGCCACCTCTTCGTTTTGTCTACTCTAGACGACGAGATCATCCTGATACACACCCCATATCTAGTTCTTCTTCGCCATCAGATCCATCACCCGATGATCTCCCAATTGCTCTTCGCAAAGGTAAACGTCAGTGCACCTACCCTATTTCATCATTTGTTTCTTATTATCTTCTTCCTCGTGATCTTTTATTGCTTCCCTTGATTTTGTCACTATCCCAAAGATTGTCCATCAGGCCTTATCTCACCCTGGTTGACATGATACTGTGATAGAAGAGATGAATGCTTTAGATGCCAATAGTACCTGGGAATTGGTACCATTGCCTATTGGTAAGAAGGCCATTGGTTGTAAATGGGTATTCACAGTCAAAGTTAACTCTGATAGCTCAGTAGACCAGCTCAAAGCTCAGCTTGTTGCAAAAGGCTATGCTCAAAATTATGGTGTCGATTATTCTGATACGTTCCTGTAGCCAAATTGACATCCATTCGCCTATTCATCTCTCTGGCCACTACTTATGATTGGCCACTGCATCAGTTAGATATCAAAAACGCTTTTCCACACAGTGACCTCCACGAGGAAGTATACGTGGAGCAACCACTTGGTTTTGTTGCTCAGGGGAAGTCTGGTAAAGTTTGTTGTCTTCGGAAATCTCTATATGGTTTAAAACAGAGCCCCCGCGCTTGGTTTGGAAAATTTAGCCAGGCCATTGAAGCATTTGGAATGAATAAGAGTAAATCGGATCACTCTGTTTTTTATAGACACTCTGCATCTGGAATTATTCTTCTTGTTGCCTATGTGGATGATATGTTATTATTGGAAGTGATCATGTGGGCATCTCATCTTTAAAGTCTTTTCTCCACAGCCAGTTTCAAACCAAGGATTTAGGGCCCTTGAAATATTTTCTGGGAGTAGAGGTGATGAGGAGCAAGAAAGGTATTTTTCTGTCCCAAAGAAAGTATGTTCTAGATTTACTAACTGAGACTGGAAAATTGGGAGCTAAGCCATGCAGTACTCCAATGACTCTGAATCTACAGCTCTGTAAAAAAGGAGACTTGTTTGAAGATGCCAAGAAATACAGAAGATTAGTTGGAAAGCAAAATTATTTAACAGTGACTTGTCCTAATATTGCATATCCAGTCAGCATTGTAAGTCAATTTATGTCGTCTCCAACTATTCATCACTGGGCTATCCTAGAGCAAAACCTATGTTACCTAAAGGGAGCTCCTGGTCTAGGGGTACTATACAACAATCATGGGCACACTCGTATCGAATATTTTTCGGATGCTGATTGGGCCAGTTCAAAAGTTGACAGAAAGTCCACAACTAGATATTGCGTGTTTGTTGGAGGGAATTTAGTCTCATGGAAAAGCAAGAAGCAAAATGTTGTGTCCAGATCAAGTGCAAAATATGAATATCAAGCAATGGCACAAGCCACAAGTGAGATCATATGGCTATACCAACTTCTTTCTGAAATTGGCCTTAAAGTCTCAAAAGCGGCCACACTTTGGTGTGATAATCAAGCTGCTCTACATTGCATCTAATCCTGTATTTCATAAACGAACTAAACACATAGAGATTGATTGCCACTTTGTTTGAGAAAAGATCCAACAGAACTTAATCTCTACAGGATACGTCAAGACCGGAGGACAACTTGGAGATATTTTCACAAAAGCTTTGAATGGAGTTCGGGTCAACAATATTTGTAACAAGTTGGGCATGATTAATATCTATGCTACAACTTGAGAGGGAGTGTTATAGATTACATCCTTAATACTAGGGATTATGATTCTATTGCATGATTTTAGGAATAATCCTAATTATGTATAGCTTGATTATAGCGAATGTATTCTATATTAGGCAAACAACTTTCTGTATATAAAGCACTACTTTGTACATACTCAACATATATAATAAAAAATTACTTCTTCTTTCAATTTTACACATCCTAAACTTGATTACAAGAATAAGGCATGTGTAAACACCTATTTAAGAAGTAGTTAGTCTCCAATATAAGACTCCTCTTATTTGTTGCTAGTCTATCAGATCAAGGGAGAATCTAAAACGCTGTTATTCATACAGTCTACCATCCTCTTAGAGCTTACCAATTATTGATGCACAGTGCATATCAGCATAAGGTTCTTCACCCGTCAGCAATTCCCACATGACAATTCCAAACGAGTAAACATCAATCTATTAAAGAGAACACATGTCACACAAAAATGTTGTCAGAAATGTGCAATAACAATCCTAATTTGATATCAACAATATTCCTAAGGTTGATATTCTAATAAAAGAAAAATTACCTTCTCTGATACCATGTGATTTTTTCCACTAAGAAGCTCAGGTGCCATCCAGGGTAAAGTCCCACGAACACCACCTGATACCAATGTATGTTGCTTCACCTTTGATAAACCCAGATCACCAATCTAATAAACAATGCATTACTGGTTAGCAGGTTACTCCATGCATTCGTATGTTTGCAAATGATAACATATGTTTTATTTCATTTGTTCACATCATATAAGTTTTGGAGAACACCAAATAAGCATCAAAAGGCTCATAAATTTCCAGTAATAAGCACAACAAAATGCAAAGAATTGAGTTTCAATTTAATAACATGTCGGAAATGAAGCATATTATTCGCAATAGAGCAAAGCTCAAATGCTTCAACTCAAGTTCAGTGTGAACCCAACAAACATTTCCATGACGGCATACCTTGCAAATGGGCCGTTGAGGATCTCTCATATTTACTAGCAGGTTTTCACATTTCAAGTCAAAATGAACAATGTTCTTCCCATGTAGATACTCCATCCCAAAGGCCGCATCCATGGCTATGATGAGTCTTTTGCGACGGTCAATGGTTCTGTTCAACCATATTATGAAGTCAATTTCACTCCCAGACTGTTAGAAGGCTTTATAATTCTAGTCCATAAAAATTACTTCCAGAGAAAAGTTATGTCTGAAAAGCAGTAAGAAGCCCAATAACATATTACAGCTATAATAACACCCTTGGGATATCACCTTACAACATGGTCATGGACATGATTACCTATCCTTCTTCTGCAAGAACTGTTTCAAAGATCCATTAATCATGAATTCGGTTACAGTTGCTAAGGTTCCATCAGGGCCATCACGCACTATACCATAAAAAGAAACAACATTCGGATGATGCAATGAACTCAACAATAAAGCCTCTTTCCAAAAATCTGCAATCTACAAAAATGAGAAAAATATAGAAATTAAAATGGTATAATTGAACCCCTCTTTACATGGGAATATTATAATATATTTTTGTTTGAATGAATAACTCATTTCAGGATTGCTGCTCTGGGTTTTGTCGCTGTGAAGATCAGATGAAGTCTAAAAATAAACAATTTCAACTTTCTCCAAATCATAACGTGCACATACCATGCAGAAGCATTGATCCAGAATGATATCGACCTTATGCAAATAATATGCGGACGAGTAAATACTAGTTGAGAAAGGAAAAGAAATCAAGAGCATGTTAAAATTGTTTTTAAGCATAGGAACATAGATCAGATATTAAACTTTAGTACAATGGTATTATAACCTTTCTCAACAAGAAAACACTGACAGAACAAACTGAAGGAAATAACCAGCAGTTCATTTCCTTCTCAATTTTAAAAAATAAGACTATCAAAATAACAAATGAAAAATGAATGCAAGTAACTAGTTCTGAAAATTTTCAAATAAAGAGAAGGCAAATACAAAGTTTTTCCAACTAAATTTTTGACTTTCCTTTCCTTTAAAAAGAAATAAAACTGTCACGGTTAATAATGTTGGGTCCAAATTCAGTGGACAGTTTATATTCTTGCATCTTTGAGTACCTCATTTTACCATTATGTGAGAAGAAAAAGCTGATAAGATTAGAATTGAAGTACACAAACTGAAGTAGAGATTCATCCTTTCACAAAAAGATGAAGACAGTAAAGGTCAAGAAAAAAAAGTACTCCTAGAAGGGCATAGACATCTACCAAACGCTCTCTTTCAGATGGTCTCCCAGCAAAACAGCTGGCTTTTATTCGCTTTATAGCTACATCCGAACCTTTCCATTTCCCATGATAAACAGCTCCATATGTTCCAGAACCTAGTTCACGAATCTCCTCCAGATCATCATTTTTTATTGTCTGAAGGAAAAAACAACTGTTAAAATCAAATGATATGAAAGAAACAATAGAAAATAAAAAAGACGACAATTACAACAGAAATTTGAAGAGTGGGATAACAGAAAACCTGCAATCCCCTTGCAATGGCTTCTGCCTCAGCCTTTGTGGGTTCTATTTTGTTAATGTCCACATTGTCTGCATCCAAATCCAACTCTGGCTCTTCATGGGTAGTCTGTAAACATGTTGGACATTAAGAAGAGAAGATAAGGTACAGAAATATTCTCTTTCGGCTAAAGAAATTCATTTGACTCTTACCGCTTGTTCAGACTCCTTAATATTAGCTTCTTTGGATTCTGAATTATGAGCTAAAGGGTCAGTTACTTCTTCAACTCTGGCTTTTATCTCCTCAGCCTCCTCCAATGCTGCTTTCTTTACAGAAGCAATTAGCTCTGGCAGAAAACTCAACTGACCAGATAGATTTGAATCTTTGGGAGCAATAGACAAGTCTTTTTCACCCACTTTTAACACATCAACTCTTTCTTCTACATGCTTTAAGTGATTCGAATTGATAGATTCAAGAGATATTATCTCGCCGTTGCTCTCAACAACAATGCTTTGTGACAAACTGGGCATTTGTTGTTGATCCAGCTTTTCAACCTTTCCTATGAGGCTCTCTTCAGTTTCTATCCCAAGTATGCTTTTCTCCTCTGTTATTGCCACTACACAGGTATTTGTAATATTTGATTCTGGATTGCCAATAGACATACATGAAGTGGCAGAGTTACGAATTTCACATGGAACTGTTGGTGAGATGGTTCCTGGAAGAAATAATTGCTTGTTTTCTGGACCATAAATATTGGGGTTAAAGTTCAGAGCAGCATGGGCATAAGAAGACTCCGGAGCACTTTTCCCATCAACAGCCACCATTTTCTGTGAAGATTCCACCCAAGGCTGGTTACTATCCATGCCACTGCTAATCCTTTGGACACCATCGACTATGCTTTTGACAAATGCTGGATTACACATACCATTCACTTGTGGAGTTGCAACAGATGTTTCCAATGGAACACCAGAAATTGGATTTTGACCATTTCTCCACAAGGCCTGTGCATGTGTATGGCCATGTGATATGTGGTGAACACTCTCCGTACCATAGGTGTATGGCACATTTCCATACCGAACTGTTCGTTCTTCAGGAGGAGGAATGTGCAGGTGATGTGGGACAGGCACAGATTGATCATGAAACACTTCTTTTCCCACTTCAGGACTAGCTCGCTGATTGGTATAATTAGAGGATAAATGATGGCCATCAATAAAACTAGTATGCCCAAGAGTGTAACTTAGTCCAGGTCCATCTACAATGTAATGATCATTGAATCTTCCAGCTCCAGAAACCTGTGTTCTTGCTTCATCAGCTTGAGGATTCGACTGATGTTGCAAAACCCATCCTCTGTCATGGTTGTGAGTTTCATTGTATATGGATCTTGGATCATTCTGATCTTTCATGTACATTGTATGGTGCACCTTTGGATCAACATTTAACAAAAAAGCCTCTCTATTTGGTGGGCACTCAGCACATGGATTAGGAACCTGTGGAATCCCACTTCCCATATTTGGTTGTTCCAGATGAATTTGATTTCTTGGGAAAGCCACCCGACACTGATCGCATACACTGTTGCTGTCAAAAACACCAGGAACATGCAGCAAGTTACCAGGAAAACCCGCCCTATCACCCGATACAGAACTGGCAGGCATCCATAGTAAATTATCAGAAAATGGTTGTTGATGATCATAGGCAGGATGAGGATTTAGTTGTGATCGAGTATATTCTTCAGGCACTCTATCAGGTAACTCCCCAAATTGCACACGGTAACGGGCAGGAGGTGAACTTGGAAACTCTGACATAGTTCTAGGATCAAGATGTCCATGATGCCTAGGAGAGTAAAATGCAGGACTCCATGTACCATCAGGTTCATTGTACCTCTGACTTTGAGGAATCGCAACATGACATAGGTTGTATTGTGGTATTGACACATCAGCACTCCTCTGGTTAAGAAGACCACCATCAAGGCTAAGTGGACTGAAAAACTGTTCCTGCAAATGGATATCATCAATTTGACCGACCAAAGGGGAATCAGGTTGCTGTCTTCTATACTCGGGCCCATCATTCAAATTATTCAGCGCATCCACATACCTCCTCTCAGTATCCCTGTCATCCCCATCAACAAAATGCACGGAACCGTCTTGGTCAGGATGAGGAAAAAGAAAAATCCTGAGCCTAGTGAAACCATCCCCAGAACCCAACTTATCATACTCCTCCATCATGTTAGTCACATCATCTTCATTAACAACTGACACTAGAGCATCAAGATCCTCATCAGGCTGTTGGTACTTCAACACGGCAACACCGTCATAAAGTTCCTTCATTTTTGTCATCAATTCCTCATAACTAATGTCCCTCGGCACACTCATAATTCGCGTCTCTCCACCCACATACCGGAGTTTGCCATCCTGGGGTCGAGGCATTATACTTCCCGAGAAGCTGCACAAGAATTTAACACGTGCGGTTTCATCATTGGTGCCAGGGGTTGATTGAGTGACAGAGGTCGGGGTATCCATCAAGCCAATTGCTTGGTTAGAATAGTGGTCACTGTCAACAGCGCTCCGGCTCTTGTTCAAACAATCAATTCCTTGATTACACATGGAGTATGCGCGAATCATGAAACCTTAAGGTGAAAACCTGAGGCCACACACCGATAAAAAAATAAAATACTTCACTAGTTGCGACACACCACCAACAAAATTGAGTTCCCATTAAAACCTAGATTCTTTCATATCATTGAATCCCCAACACCAACAATAAAAGTTAGTGCCAGTTCCGATTACACCGCCCCCAAGATGTATTTCAAACAGACAAAATCAGAACATCATCCTGCGAGCCGTAATTAGGATCATAAGCAGCTCAAAAATTCTATCTTGAAATAGAAGAACCCAGATTGAGAAGAACGCGGACCCAAAACACAGAAGGAAGTTAAAAACTGAAACCCAAATCTCATTGAAGCAGAAGTACCTGATTGAACAGTAAGCGTTATAAAAGGATGGGGAGAAACACTAATGACGGAGCCTTGTTCTTCTTCTCATTCTTTTTATTTATTTATATATTTCAATTTTGGATTTAGAGGGGATTTGGTCCAACAAAATAGGGAATGGAGCAAAGAGTCGAAGGAAGAGAATGGTTAGTGAAGATCAAGACGAAGAAGAAGAAAACGAAAAATTATGGTAGGTGCTGATTCCATTTGATGATGTGATGAAATTGGGTTATAACGGACTGAGAAGCAAAGAAGGCATTAACGCCATGAACAGAGAAAACTAGAAAAAAAGAGCGAGACGATGAGAATAACATAGAGATGAGATGGGTGTACACCAGGTAGAGTCACACGTGGCAGTTTCCTATTTCTTGAATTTCTCATTCTCTCCCTCTCTCGTTAACGTTCACGATTTAAAGGATAGTAGTGAAAGATCCTATGGGCTTCGGTCCATTGGTTCAAATTTTGGAAACAATCGACAAACATTTACGAAGTCAATCATCGAACATCCAGTTGTGTATATATATATATATATATAGATATATATAAGTCCACGTACCTATCCTGCGCGTGAAAATTCTTAATTACGGTCTCGCTAATGCGATTCATTGCCCCTTCAGATTCAGTTGTGTCATTATTTGTTGAAGGTAAGTTAATTTGAACCACGAAACGTGTCAAAGGATACATAGAAAGAATAAAGGACCGTTAATAGCGCGTGGAATATTCTTGTAAACCAACAGGGGTGGCGATTCTTTACTTGATTTTTTGCTTATGCGTTCAATTTATCGCCGAAAAAACAGAGATCTGTATGTGATTATTATTATTAAATGAAACAATATGCCCGCAGGTGGCAAGAGGTTATGAGGAGATTAATAAATGGTTTACAGTTACACAAGTGATTTGAAGAAGAGGACCGCAAAGCTCTTACTCTCGCTTTCGATTTCATTCTCCTCATGTCATCTTATGTACTACTACTGCTAACTTCCAATGCTTATTGTCCCTCTCGTCTTCATCTTCATTGTCCTCTTCTTATTTAATATCTCTAACGCATGCTCGCAGGGGCATAATGATTTATTTGGAATATCTAATTTATAAATTATTACATAACTCAGTGAATAGATATTCAAAAAGTAACAATTTATTTTCATCTAACTAAAAGTAACGAGGCTTACTCAATTTAACCGAAGTTGAATAAGACCTCGAGGAAAAAAAGGTTGAAACTGTGCAAGGTGATCAAGGAATCCACTTATTCTTTTTATGTTTTTGGATTATGGCCTTTCGTTAAACAGGCGAACTGCGAAAATCAAGAGGCCAGGCCAGTTCACCTTTTGAGATGAAAAAAGAACAATATTAAAAAGAGCTTTTTTCCCCAAAGTAATGAAGCAACCACATCATCACCACCCCACCACCTACTCCAAAGCTTGAGCCATAATGGAACGCTGAGACAGCTGCGTCTCGTAAAGGTCTCTGAAGATGCGATACTTGGCATCATGATACTTCTTGACCCTTGCATTTGTTGATGGATGAATTACCTACAAATGTCCATGCATGTGATTAAGTAGATAAACATAAAATCAAACGCCAGTTTTCCTATTAGTAAAAGGACTATCCTATCCTGGCAAAAGAAGTGCAAGAACATCACTTTTACGCCACCAAATTATAGTGCTTATAAAATAGTAAATACCATCTCAAAATCCACTATGAAAGAAGGATGGGGGTGAAGAGGTGGGGTTCTTTGGGTCATGGAGGGACAGCGATTAGAAGAAGAGGAACTACTTTAAATTAGGGCAACATGCATCCAAAATCTGCTAACCACTAAGCCTAACTACAGCGATGATACTACAATGGACATTAAGCTGGTGAAGCTAAAAAATGCCTGTAAGGAATACCTGACCAGCCGCATTTAGTGCCTTCATGGCCTCCATGAGACTACTATACTTTTTTGAAGCAACAGCACCAAGAATAGCAGCACCCAAGAGAACAGACTCACTTTCTCGAGGAAGTACTATAGGGCAACCTGCACCAATAATCAAGTGATCCTCGGGATTAAAATGTGTAAACGCTAAAGAGTTGTTCAAATGACTGTGGTTACCACCCGTCACAAAAAATATCAATTATCAGTTGGGCAATATCCTGACTTGAAATACTTCAGACCTAAATAAAGCATTTTGGCTTGACTAATCAGACCAATTGGTATAACTTGGAACTGCAATGCCACGTAAGCCTAGGAAAAATCGTGTTAAACATTAGCAAGAAGGTGAATTCCATAGCAAAATGAATAGCTCAGTAGAAAAAAGAAAAGCTTGGATATGAATTTTCCCGAGAATACAACTGCAGTGAGATATATTTATTACTTCCCAATCCAACCACTGGATTGAAGTACATAACATAAGCCAATATTTAAATGAATCTTTGTCAATACAACTTGCAAGCGATATCCAAACCCATGCACAGAATGGAAAATTCATAAAAGAAAGCCACAAACAGACATCTACCAAAAAAGGAGAAAACGAAAAAAGATGCCAAAAGAGAAGACTGGGAAGAGAATCACCTGTGATATCTGCATGTTCTTGAACAAACAAGGGGTTCTTTGATAGACCACCACATGCAAGCAACATGTCAATCTACAAAGAACAAAGGCATGACTACACTCGAGTTTTAATGCAAATATTTGTCAAATATATTGATGTAAGACCCCCCAATAAATAGCGGATATTCAGAAAGGGGACGCAAAGTAATTAAGAAAGGGTTCCTATTAGCAAGTCGAAGTTCACATAGCATAAATTAAAGGTTATTCGATAGAGGCAGTCAAACAGCTAATCGAACAAATAATAATGACCATCATAATTAAATTAATATTCACACCTATTGAGACAGACAAGGAATGGATGATATGAGAAACATTCAGGCATGCGTTCTTCCTTTAAGTTGGATGTGATTTCAATTGCTCTCTTGAATGCTAGAAAATGACTTGTCCTCAGAATAATTCAGGAAAGACTTTCATATTTCTCTTTCTAGCTTTACACAGCTACTATATGACAATTCCATGCACCGTGCAAAGTTTAGAACCTCTTTGTACTACAAATGTGATTCTTTAAGCTGAGTTATTTGTTATGACATTTTCTAAAAACTTTAAGGCACTGAGGGATGGTAACCGGATGACAGACTATTCTTTCCTAGACCAAGATAAATCCTCTTTCTAAAAACTTGCTAACCACCAGAAATATAGGAAGCTAAGTGCAAATGATAAGGATGGATTCTTACTTTATGACCATGAGCATTACAATGCTCTACAATGTGGCGTGTTCCATATGCAATACTCTGTACAGTGGCCAAGTACAATAGAGCCAACTGTTTCTCACTTGCATCAAGTGTCAAACCACAAATGATTCCATTTGCTTTTGGATCTGCAACAGGAGACCTGGGCCATAATAAACTTTAACAGCTCAAACTCAAATCAGGTATCTAGGCGCTTCATTCAGGAAATGTCAAAAAACAGTCAGAAATTACCTGTTTCCATGGAAATCGGGAAGGATATGCACGTCTTTTGTCAGGGCAGCAAGAAATGGAGAATTCAAATCATCCATCATCTTTTTCAATATATTGTTCAACAGTTCAAACAAGGAGACATCTGATGATAGTAAAATAGACCACAGGATCAAATAAGACAGAACATTACATTAAAAAACACTAATCATACTTGCCTAACAGCTATGTGCTTCAAACAAAGTCTACTAGTTCATATCTCACTTTGAGAAGCAGCTCGATTGGCAAGGCGAGGAGAAGCAACATGGTTTTCAATAATATGATCTAGTAATGCACCAGTAGCACTCTGCCCACCTTCTGTAAGCCAGTACTCTGGTATCATCGCTACAAAAATAAAATGAAGGGTGGAGTTTACTGCCACACTTAACCTTGAAAGAAAGTAAAACTATTAAAAATGCCACTTATATATGTTCAACAAGTCAATAGCTTATACCACTATGTTAGTGAAACAAAATGAATTTTATAAACACAAAATGCAACCAGAATTTAAGAAAAAATGGAAAGCCAATTCTATCTGAAATGCAATTGAATGAAGAATCCTGAATACTTGTTGAAGACTGCTTAAACTTCAATATACATATTTCCAAATATAAATGTTTAGCTGAACAAGTTTTTACAAATTATTATTAGTGGAAAACAATAATGTGATAAGTCATAGGCCTTGCACTAATCTTCAAAAAGCCAAATTCCGATCGGGTAGTTTGACATTTTACCTGACCAAAATGGTCCCCAGACCCCTGGAATAAACAGCTTACTCTGTGATACAGCCATATGACAAGTAGATGTACCGCAAACTAATGCCATACGACGGCATATAGCTTCCTTGTCATTCTCTGAAATAAAAAGAATATTCTTTGAAATTAAGTGCACAGCTTCATGTACCTATCACAGATGTAAAAGTTTATTCCATCTGTCAAAAAACCTTGAATATCAGCCGCAGGTTCAGGGATGCTTTCCATAATTCCCACACCACCAGCATGAGCATCAATCAGTGAAATCCCAACAGGAATTCCTGCTACAAGGCCCAGCTCCTGAAAATACAAATCACTACTTAGGGAAGTTCAAAGACCCAGGCATCATGACAAAAATCCAGGGAAACAAACACAACCCCTGAGGCCCACAGAAAAGGGAAGTATCTTATAGTATCCAAAAGAAGTCTCTAATTTGTCAATGCTTCAAATCAATGTGAAATCTTCATTATAAAAATTCCTGCCTTTGCAGCCGTAGGAGTTAGACCAGAACCCAAAGGATGTCCAGGGAATGCTACACTCCGTCCTGTTTAAAGTAGGATGGATTGTGTCAATTTATCAACTAACAGCAAACAAGAGTCAAAAGCATTTAGAGCTGCAGTCCTACAGAAACAAATATTTCCAGTATACTATGATAGATATCATCTATGCAGACAAAGCTAGAAGGAATTGTAAAAATAAGGCATCCACCGCAGGCATACATTGGTATTAATAATAGCAAGATTTAAGGAACTAGATATTTGCTGACATATAATTAACAAAAATAGAACTCGACCAAAACTTAGTAGACAACCATGAGAGCTTATAAATAATAAAACAAACAGGTAAAATTAGTTGTGTGTCACTCTTAAGCTTGTAAGACTCATGGAATAAAGAGGTGGTACCCCAATAATAGCATCTCATAGAATGCAGTGTATCTCATTAAACAATATCCACAGAAATGATGCAGAGATTTGAAATGACCATACCAATCTTTGCATGATGTCCATCTACTAGATCACCCAAGCCAATCTCTTCCCAAAATTCATCATCCCATCCACAAGCTTCCATGTCTCTTGAATCCTTCTCATTCATCTGCTGCATGTGTGCATGACCAAGATATGTCCATTTGCATACTGTTGAACATAAACTTCGAGTATCATCTCCCGTTGCCCTAAAGAAATTTAAGAAAAAAAGAACTTCATACAAATCAGCCCCAGTTCAGAAAATCAATATAGTTAGGAAAATACTTTAGGCTAGAATTGAACATGCCTGTATGACAACCAATCACTTAAGTCCATCCACCTAAATGCCATTGACCAAGATTCTTGCAAGTTTTCTTTCACCCATAAAAGCTGCATGTATGACAGTATTAGACAAAATAGAACAGCACAAAAAACCACAGACACCATCCTCCTGTTTAAACTATGCCACATATTACAAACAACCCACTTGTTAACAAATCTAAAAGCCATAAAACCATGAATGTGACTGTGCATTATTGGTAATCCAAACATAGAATACTGTAGGTAACAATGCAGCATATTTCGGATTTGTTTGATGAAAAAGTGAGCCAATGATAATAACAGATTGTTGCTAATTACTTTTGGTGGCTGCATCTCAGGGGAAAGAGCTCCACCACAATACTGTAATACGGGTGAGTTGGAGGAATTGATCTTTTCAGCTTGTTTCAGAGCTCTGTGGTCCATCCATACTATAATATTCCTTCTTGAATCACCGCTCCAAGAAACTGTAACTGGAGCACCGTCAGCATCAACAGCAACTGCAATACACAACCAATCTCTTCAATTGGAAATCTACAGATGCTTCATATAATTGTAGGCCATATTATCAAATACCGAAAAAAGGAAAAGAAAAAGAAAGTTTAGGAATAAGAAAGTAAAAGGATGAGAGAGAAGGAGAACGTCACAGACCAAGCGAACAAGTAGCAGCAAATCCCATGCCAACAACTTCTTCACCAGCAACATTAGCAAGAGAGCATGCTGATTTGACAGACGCGCAGACTGCATGCCAAATATCCGTCGATGATTGCTGGTTCAAGAAAATAAGCAACAAGCTCATAAAGGAATAGAACACAGCTGCTTCGTGTTCAAAATAAAAGTAACAATACCTCAACACAGTCACCTTGCTTCCATATTTGAATTGGACAACTAGCAGACCCCAAAAGCTTCCCATGATTATCAAAAACGCCTACACCAATCAGCAGAAAAAGATAAATAACCTACACAAACTTGGAAGCAGAATAACTGTTCAATTAAATTAGTCTTGTAATATAATAGTCTACATTTGCATAATTACGGGAAAAGAGCAAAAGAAGAATAATTATACAAGTTATGAGACGATATAAAGCCCTCAAAGAAAGAATCAATTTGATCAATCAAAATACAAACGTCCTTAATAGCTGATGACAGCGAGAGAAGACGAACCAGCGCGCGCACTGCCAGTGCCGACGTCAACGCCGAGGAAGAAGGATCGAGGAACGGCCACGAGAGGAGTGAGAGTAGACGACATCTCAACGGAGGAGGAGGAGGAGTAGGAGAGGTTAGAAGAGTATGTTGGTGAAGTGCGTTGGTGTTGCCCCAACAGTGGGGTCTTATCGCTCCACGCCCTCCTTTTTCCGCCACCGCCACCATACATTTCTTTCCTTGATTACGTTGTTTAATCAAACATTTTGATTTTTCTCCTAATCAGCCTGTTAATAATAATTTCGATTATTTGTGTAGTTATTATGGATCTTGGATCAAAAGGTATGAGCCGGCCCCCATAAACCAGGCCCATTAATTAAGGGTCAGTCGTTAATAAGGACAAAGACAAAAGTCAAAATGCCCAACAGGTACGTGCTTCTTTTGTCTACTAGCGAGTCTCACTGTCACTCGCTTCAACTACCACCATGCTTCCTCTCTCCGTCCTCCGCCACAACCACCATTATCGCCGCCACATCTACCTACGTAAGCTCTTCTTCTCCACCGCTTCGTGGGAACCAGTCTACGTCCCACTCTCCCACCCGACCTACATGATTTGGGGCTCCAACACCTCCCTCGGCAAAACCCTCGTCTCCACTGGCCTTGCCTCCTCCTTCCTCCTCTCACCTCCGAACAGAACGCCTCACAAGTTCCTCTACCTCAAACCCGTCCAAACCGGCTTCCCCTCGGACTCCGACTCTCACTACGTCTTCGCTAAAGTTTCCTCTCTTGCTTCCCGCCACAACCTCTCTTTATCCTTGCTTGCCTCCAATCACGTTCTCAAAGCTTCCGTCTCCAACGCAATCACTGACCTGAACTTCTATGAAGAGAAGCGAACTGGTCAGAATGCTCCCTTTTCGGAGCTCATTTGCCAGACTCTGTTTGCATGGAGGGAGGCGGTTTCGCCGCATTTGGCGGCAGAGAGAGAGACTGGCACCGTGGAGGATTCTGTTGTTGTGAAAACGTTGGAGAATTGCTTGAGAAGTAAACTGGAGAGTGAAGCACAATTCGAGAGAATGAATGCCTTGTGTGTTGTGGAAACTGCGGGAGGCGTCGCTAGTCCTGGTCCTTCTGGAACCCTACAATGTGATTTGTACCGGTATGTAAGTGATTCATATTTTAAATGGATAGTGATGTGAAAGCTAATAGTTCCTCAAATATGTCGATAGGCCTTTTCGATTACCTGGTGTTCTTGTGGGAGATGGGAAATTAGGTGGAATATCTGGAACCATTTCGGCTTACGATAGTCTGAGACTAAGAGGATATGACATTGTTGCTGTTGTTCTTGAAGATGGCGGCCTTGTCAATGAAGTCCCATTGCGGTCATATTTGCGTAATAGGTACTTAAACAGGCAAGCTTTTAACATGTTGACCACCCTCTTGTTCTAGAGGTGTGTTCTTTAATCCTATGCGAATTGGGTCTTATTCTGTCTTGTCTCATTCATTTTTTAGGGTCCCTGTAATAGTGCTACCACCTATTCCACAAGATATGTCAAATGACCTTGTGGAATGGTTTGGTGACTCCAATGAAGCATTCAATTGTCTCAAGGAAATATTGCTGTCAGCTTATTTAGAAAGGATGCGAAGATTGGATGAGATGCCAAAGAAAGCAACAAATGTTTTCTGGTGGCCATTTACTCAGCACAAGCTTGTAACTGAAGAAAATGTTACTGTGATTGATTCTCGATGTGGCGAGAATTTTGCAGTTTACAAGGTTAGTGTTGTGATAACGAATCAGTTTATGACTGCAAAAATTTTTGGACATTTCCTTTCTTGCCTTTCTTACCCTTTTCTTGTTTTCCATAAGCCTTTAAATATGGCACAGTGGCTAGAACTCCCTCTTGACTACATCTAAAAACAATTGTTGTTGTTTTTTTTTTGGTTACAATGGAAAGCAAACAAAATAAAACAAACGCCCTAACGCAGAGATCTGCGATACAAAGCTCTGTGCTTTTCCCAGTTTAGGTTAGTCATGAAGACTGCTAGAGGCTCTTGGAGAATATGAAGGTTTCGGCTGGATATCGTTGCGAGCGAGGCTAGACTATCCGCACATTGATTCCCTTCGCGATACACGTGCTGAAACTTCACCTCCCAATCTTGGTGGAGTAGACCTCGGGTATTTGCCACCAAAAAGTAATACTTAGCCAAAGATACAACAGAAGAGAAGAGAATATTGATCACCTCTAGAGAATCCACTTCGATGATAACTCGTCGATATCCAAGTGTCCAGGCTAGGGTAAGTCCTGAATGGACTCCCCAGAGTTCGGCAGCTAAAGGTGAGCCCTTTTCGATGTGATGGAGGAATCCCCTGCACCATTGTCCGTGGCAATCTTTGATCAAACCTCTAGCGGCAACAATGCTAAGCCCATGTTTCACCGCCCCATCAGTATTTAGCTTGACCCAGCCCTCCATCAGGTTGGTCCAACCTGTAAGATGACCCACTGGAAATCCCTGGTCCCTATAGACATAGCTTTCCACAATCCTTGCCCTAACTATCCAGTTGACGTAGTCTATAACTGCTCTAGTTCCATCTTTAGGCCACACAAAGTCATCTTCAAAAATGCTTTTATTACGCCAATGCCATAGGAACCAGCAGGCTACTTCATAGATTGTAGCCCATTGAAATTGCTGCACTTGAGAGTGCTTCAGAAGATTGGACTGCACCCATCGCTCCACATCTTGTTGAAAAAATTCCGTGTCAACCACTTTTGGGGGAAATTTACACCAGAAAGCTTTCATTTGTATGCAATCTCGACTGGCATGCAAAGTTAACTCTTCATACCCACAAAAATGACACCTGTTATCCATTGTGAGTTGTCTAGCCACTCGTTGATTTGTCAGTAACTTCTGTTTTGTCATTAGCTAAAGGAAAGCCTTGATCCGCTGGAACCCTGCCTATTTCCAGATTAACCCCCAATGCTTACTAGCCGCAGATGTGGTGTTGCCTTCGATTAAATCATAACTAGACGCTGTTGTGAACCTCCCATGAGTTGTTAAGCCCCCTATGATGGTATCATCCACTAGGCTTGCTTGATTGAGATGGATTACTGCTATATCCATATAGACGGTGAAAGGGAGATACTGCTGGAATAGATGCCACTGCTAGATGCCTACTTCATTAGTGAAGTCCGCAACTGTGGCGTATAGAACGCTTTCAAGAATTAGGGAGGTAACCACTGAAATTAATGGTCCCCAGTTATGCACCCAATTGTCCAACCATAATAAGACATTCCTCCCAGTGTCCAGTTTCCACCTTAGGCCTTGGCGAACAAATTGCCAACTGGCAGAGATGCCTCACCAGATAACCGAAGCCCCTAACCTATCAAGGGTGACAGGGATATGATAGTGATCTAGACGATATTTAGCTCTTAAGATTCTGGCCCATTAAGCTGTAGGTTGCGTAAGTAAAGCCCAGCCTAGCTTAGTCAAGAGAGTGTCATTTGAAGAGCGGATGCGTTTTAATCCTATGCCCCCTGCTTTTTTGGGCTAGCACACTGCGTCCCATTTGACGAGATGGATTTTCCTGTTCTTTCCCGTTGATCCCTATATAAAATCTCTCATGATGTATTCCAAGTCATCACAAAGTTGTCTCGGAATTCTCACTCTTTGCATTGTGAAAATGGGAAGGGCAGAAATAATTGATTGAGTTAAAGCAACTCTCCCTGCTAAAGACAACATCTTAGCCCGCCATCTTGAAAGTTTCTGGCGAACATTATCCAAGATATGCTGGTAGGTATTCCTCGTGGTACGCTCATGAATTAAAGGAACGCCTAGGTACTTTTCTAGATTGGTCGTACTCGTGATGTTCAGGATTTGACTGAGCCTACGAGCGGAAGTTGGGGAGACGTTCTTAGAGAAAAAAATCCTAGTTTTCTCAAGGTTGACTTTTTGTCCTGAAGCTTTGCAGAACACCTTCAGAGTTCTTGCAATTATATGCGTTTGGGCCTCCGTAGCTTCAGCAAAAAGTACGAGATCATCTGCAAAAAATAGGTGAGATATGGGAGGTCTTGTTGGGCTTAGCTTTATCGGTTTCCAGAGTCCTTGCTCCACCGCCTACGATATTAGGTGTCCTAGACGTTCCATGCACAAAACAAAAAGGTAAGGCGATAGCGGATTTCCTTGCCGAATTCCTCGCGAGGGACTGAAGGGTTTAGTACAAGTGCCCTGCCAAGTGACTTGCATAGTAACCGTTGTGACACATTGCATAATGACGCTGATAAGCTTCCCCGAGATTCCAATGTCCAACAGCGTGTTATGGATAAAATCCCATCGAATTCTATCATATGCTTTCTCCAAGTCTACTTTAATCGCAAAATAGCCAGGCTTCTCCTTTTTCTTGCGCATCGAATGGATGACCTCCTGAGCTATGATAACGTTATTCGTGATTTATCTGCCAAAAATAAGCTGCATTGCATCTTGTTATTAGTGTTAACAAGCGAGGATAAATGGAACTTTGGGAAGGAACTTCTTTACTTTTCCTTGATGTTCATTCTTAGTTATATTTGACCATCTATGCTTTGCTTTACTGCAATCTGATTGTTATCCTTTGGTTGAAGTTATCTCTTCACCTTAAATGCTGACCAATTTTGCTTTTCTTACAATTGCAGGGCCAGAGTAATGAGTTTATGACGCAACAATTTGATGCATGTGCTAGTTGGTGGACTCAAGGACCTGATGCTACGCTTCAGGTTAGGTTAACAGCACATGGTCATTTTTTATTCTTGTTAGCTGTTTGATTGCTTGCTATATTATTGTTAGTTAATGGCAAGATCTAAATGTCAGCTTTCCACCAGCTATACACATCTCCTGTTCCAGTGTCTTATCCTTTCTCTTCCACTTTATTTTCATCTTTTTCATTTGCATGGCTTCACAACAATGTGGTGATGGATGTCTGATTGGTTAGGTGGTTTCAGACTGAGCTTGCACGAGAGATGGGCTACTCTGCTGCAAGATTTGGCCACATTATGTTCCCTGAGAATGTTTATGAGCCAGCTTTGCGTTGTGCTGAGCTTTTGCTTGAGGGTGTTGGCAAAGGTCAGTATACTTTATGGACTATATGTTGTGCATATGGGTGTGTGCTGATGTTGAAAAGTAGGTAATTCTTATTCTTCTGTTGCTCGTTATTTAATTTTTTTTGTGCGGTAAAGTGATAACAGTTTTAGATGTCTTCCTTCTCAATGTATTTAGCTCAACTCAAGTAAGGATATCATCAACGTGTATGCTTAATTTTTGGTTTATTGGGTGGACATCCATTTTCTTTTTACGATTCTTATTTCTCTTCATTTTATCATGATCAGTCAACTATTAATTTACTGAAAAACTTGTTTTCTTCAATTGCCTATCTCAGCCTTTTGTTTGTTTCTAAGCACATCCTATGTAAGTGTGAGTTATTAGGACTTGTGTTTCTTCTTTTGCAGGTTGGGCGTCTCGAGTATACTTCTCAGATAATGGATCAACTGCAGTTGAAATTGCGCTCAAGCTGGCATTCCGTAAATTTTGTTCTGATAATGGATTCCTATTCAATTTTCTCAAGAATAATGGAGCTGATAAACCTATTGAGCTAAGGGTAGGCATTGATGATTTTATTTCCACAATGTATGTTTCATATTGTGTGTATCAATTGATGCAAGAAATGTTGGTCTCATGAAGAAAAAGTGCTCTTGAGGTGAAAAGTTTAATTGCAATATAACTTTATGCGAAAATTTAGCCTCTTTTGAGGTTTACAATGCAATTTGTTCAATACAACTTCTGGATAATCTTTGTGGTCCCATTTCAGGTACTAGCACTTAAAGGGTCTTATCATGGTGATACTTTGGGTGCAATGGAAGCTCAAGCCCCATCACCTTTCACAGGCTTCCTTCAGCAGCCATGGTATGGATTTCATTATGTAATCATTTTGAATAAATAACGCAAACTCAAATTATTGATGTTAAGTAATAGAAGTGACTTCATTTGGCTTGAACCTCTAATGCCTATTGTATTTTTCGTATGTCAGTGTGAAATGTGTGAATGTTGTGCTCAAGGTGAAAAGGATTTTAGGCATTACAAGAATCAAGTGTGCAACTTAATCATAACTTGGTGATAAAATAATGAAGAAAATGCAGTCATTGACTTTGGCATTACGTACCAAAACAGGTACAGTGGAAGAGGCCTTTTTCTAGATCCTCCTACAGTGTTTATGTGCAACAGTTTGTGGAATCTTTCCCTGCCTGCAGGGATGCATGCTGAGAACATAATAGAAAAAGAAACGAGTGAGTGAACTTGGAGTTCTTTACAAATATTGTTGTCAATGGGCAGTGAAGAATTCCACCTTACCTATACTGATCTTATTAACAGTGTTCAGCTGTCGCAAAGAAATCTTTGATAAGAGCAGAGACCAATCTGATCTTGCTGGAATTTATGCATCATACATCTCATCGCAGCTGTTGGAATTTTCTGGTTCAGAAGGATCTTTGCAGGTTGGAGCATTGCTTATAGAACCAGGCAAGTCTCTTCTGTAATATGTATTCCCATTATTAGCATTCCCTTCATATATTTTACACCATTTAAGCAAATATTTTAAGGGCTCTGAATGGTTATTTACCTTTTCCACATGAGATGTATGATACGGTTCTTTTGAGAAAAGCTAATTTTGGGTTTTAGGGTTAGAAGCGTTGAGAATTAGAAGAAAAGAAACAGAGAATACTGAAAGAAGAGGGTAGAGAATTAAGAGCGAGAAAGTTTCTGTTATTCATTACCCCTTCGCCCTCCTCCAACGACTATATAACAACTAGTATAACCGTTGGAGATGTATCGGTAATTATCAGTCACGTGATTTACTACACAACTTCATTTTTACTCATAATTTCTACACTACATTGTGTCTACGTACAATTATCATTATTACTATCATAAGTCGCTACGACACCGTTTGGGTATAGTACTGTTCATTGTCTTCTTCCACCGCAGCCTGGATCATACGTCAGCTTCTTCATGGTTCGCCATCAACTTCTACTCCTATCAATGTATTATGAAATTTAATGCCTTGTACAAAACATGGAACCATGCATATATCAGAATTCTGTGTGTACGAAATGCTAGTTTTGGGCATTTCTATCCTTACTGCTGCAAATTTTGTTTTCTGATTCATATTTAAGTCTCTTTCTTAAGAAATGTTTGTATGTTGAATGTTAATGTTAGGCCCTGCAAAGGAAGTGGAAAATGTTACATTAAGGTTCCTTTGGACTGATTAGTAATTCCTGCTCCAAGGGCCCTGGACCACTGCATATGACAGCATCTTTGTCAGCTCAGTTAGCCTGAGTTTACCTATTTCTTTCAACGTCTTCTGGCTATGCTGATTTTTTTCCTAATTCCCAGAGATATAATTAAGAAATTTTTTAGGGCATCTTTTACCATTGTTATTACTCAAATTTCAATTTCTGTTGGCTACTCTGCTGTTTCTTCCTATGAAATAGTTTCTGTAAAGGAGGATATCAAAATTCATAGCAATTCAGAAGTGTACCATATGGGACTTAGAAAACTTCCTGTCTATGTGCACACACACACACACACACTAGATACAGGATTTTTGTGGTTCCAATTCTCTTAAACGTTGCAGATTGATCGCTAATTTCTTCTTGATGGTTGATATCCACTGGCCTGTGCACAGATCCAATGTTTTGTTTCTTAGTGCAGCTTTATAATTCTGTGAAAATTGCATACTTTGTAGTTATACAAGGTTCTGGAGGAATGCTTATGATTGATCCACTTTTCCAACGGGTACTTGTCAATGAGTGCCGAAATAAGAAGATTCCTGTCATATTTGATGAAGTTTTTACTGGTTTCTGGCGTCTTGGAGCAGAGGTTGATTGCCTTCCATCATCTCACTGTATCCATTCCTTTTTCCTCTTCCCTTGTGGCCTTGTTTGATTTACCAAGTGAAGCTCTATAACATGTTGATTTATCTTGTCTTGTGAGGGTCGATTGTATATTGCAGACTGCTGCAGAGTTGCTTGGTTGCATGCCAGATATAGCCTGTTTTGCGAAACTTATGACAGGAGGGGTTATACCCTTGGCTGTCACCCTGGCATCAGATGTCATTTTTGATTCATTCATCGGAGATTCGAAGGTAGGGCACTACTTTAGGTTTTTTATGCCAAAAGGAAAATTACTTACTGTTCATTTGTCTGATGACTTCTTAGATTATATGCTATTAGTAATCCCCAAGCCTTGGCTCACTATATGGAAAAACAGTGGCAGAGATCCACTTAATATCAGTATACAGCAAGAACATTGTTATATGCATTTTTAGATTCTTAAGCAACTGGCTCCTTGGTATTGTAAATTGAGTCTTAATTGGGAGTTCTTCTTTCAAATTTATTGGCCAAAGTACAACTACCTTCTCATAGTTTAGTGATATCATGTTCAGCTAAAGGGGTTCATCAAGTAAGTACACAATTACTCATTTGAATAGGCAAATGTTTTTCTCTTTTGAGTCCAAAGGTAAGTTTGTAAACTTTAATGAACGTAGCATATACTTGACCTAATTTAGGTCAAAGAAGTATTGAATTTCTTCCTTTGTTATTTCCCTTGTTTCACCCTTAATATCTTATTTTCCTATTTACAATTTCATATCTACTAGAGTCTGAGACACATTACTTCTCATGTTATGTACTTAAGCATGCCTGTGCTAAATATATCTATGTCATCGTATGCAAGAGGATGAATGCAAACAGGTATTGACATGTATAGCAAGCAATCAGAATTTGACTGAAATATATATTTGATTTCGGTTTCAGCTTCAGGCCCTTTTGCATGGACACTCATACTCTGCTCATGCTATGGGATGCACGGCTGCTGTTAAAGCTATAAATTGGTTTAAAGATCGTCAGACAAACCATAATATGATTCCTGAACAAAGGTTGCTTCGAGAGGTATGTGACATGATTCTTTTCTTTTTGCATTGTATTTCCATCCATTACCAAAGTAATAGTATACATGAAATTCTGAAGTCGAGAAGATATGATGGCAATACTTTAGTTTAGATATATTTATGTATGAGTGAGCAATAATAGATACTAGACAAAGTTGATATTGAATTCTACCCATGCTCTCTGTGTCCCTTGGCTCAAGACTCTAAAGGAGACTTGAATTAATGGCTAAATAATGTTCATGTCTACTTTCAAAAGTCACCCCTACAGAAAAGCAGGAATTTACAAATGTTTTAGCCGATCAAGTTTCACTCAGTTCCCTGGTCAACTAATGCATGGAGAAAAAAAGTTTCAAATAGTCAATTTCTTCTTTTCTATTATTTCTTCTCTATTCACCAAATGTTGATAAGCATTTGGTAACGAAATGACGGCAAATCCTGCTGCTTCTTTTTTCCTTTCTGATTTCCTTCTTAGGGTGGTTTGTGGGAATGCTTGGTTTGGCAAACATGCAATTATCTGGCAAGCGATGATACATTATTAGTTTGATACTTGCAGTTATGGGATGAGGAACTGGTGCAAGAGATATCATCACATCCTTCTGTACGAAGAGTGGTCGCAATAGGAACTCTCATCGCTCTGGAATTACGAGCAGAAGGGCTTAATTCTGGGTAAGCCTACTTTCACTTGCCTGCTTTTACTATTTGTTTTGTTTGACAGAAACACTTCAGGGTTTTGCTGTACAAGTGTATAATATACTTGATAGTACTCAGCAAGATGACAAGCACGAGCTTTATACAGATACGCATCCTTATACGCACGGTCTCTTCTCCAGAAGCTCCGCGAGGATGGTGTTTACATGAGGCCTTTAGGAAATGTGATTTATCTCATGTGTGGCCCCTGCACGGCTCCTGAAATCTGCAGGCAATTACTTGTCAAACTCCAGGCACACCTTGAAGAGTTCAGCATGGTCAAGGAGCACCAGGCATCCATCAAGAATTGAACATCCAGTAGATGCCAGCTTTCATCTGTCCCTTTTAACAAAGAAAAGGGGTTATTTAATTCGTCATTCTAAATTGATAGGAGCTTTTCTAAGAGTAGTTTTGCCCTAAATTTTTTTGACAGAGTCTACAAATCATGGTTGTTTAAGCCCAAGGAGTTTGTAATGCATTGCCTGTTTCTAGCCAAAAGGGATTTTATTATTTAAAATAAATTTCTTTTTTCTAATAGCAAGTTGTCATTTTTTAATTAGATTTTTGGTAACATTTTGGCGGTAATGAATAAATAGTTTAATGAACATAAGAGGACGAAGTGACGACAGTCTTATGACGTGAGCCAATCACAAGCTAGTATTTGATGTAACGCAAGGTTGTCCGGTAGGAAGATGGACGGCCAAGATCTTCCCCATCTATCGGTTCGTACGCTCTACCACAATCTATCAGCAAGGTGGAAGATGGTCAAACACGTATGTGGCTGCTTTTTTTAAAATTAAAATAAATTTAGGATTAAAAAAATTCAACATTTTAATAAAATTTGAATATATTAAAATTTTTAAAATAGAGTTAGAAGAGATTATTTTTATTTATAAAATTTTAATTAAAAAATTATTAGATTAAAATTAATTAATTTATTTTTATTTATACAATTAAATAATTATAAAATTAGCTAATTAATTAATCTTAAGTTATTAAAATAAATTAAATTAAGAAATTAACATTTGAACGATAAAATTTAATGGATTTACTGTTTTAATCATTGGCACCCAAAAGCAGACCTACGTGGAACATAGAGTACGTGAACATTTCCTAGTTTTCAGACCAAAAGGTATTCAGCCAACCATAATAGACCTAAAAAGCTTTAAAGAAAATTTAAAGAAATCATCAGAAATTAAAATGATAAAAATAGAAAGGATCAAATCCGATACTCTTTTAACGATTTTCTCTCTATTTTCTCGCTCACCAAACACACTCTCCAACTCTTAACACGAAGCCTTTTGCACATCTGTCTCAGGTCACTTTTTCTCTCTCAATCTTTTTGGTTGTGAAGATAATTCATTTTTCATATGAGAACCTTTTTCTTATCTTTTGTCTTCTTAGCGATTGTTATTTATGATGATCTTTTGTTGATATTGAGGATTTATTTTTTTTAACAGTTTTAATTTTACAGTAGCTGTAGCTAATTTGAGTCGTGTACTTTGTATATTGATCTGCGATTAGAAAGGTGAAGTTTTTGATAGTTGGGGTTTTTGGTGTGCTTTTGCAGATCTGAAAAATTTTGAGTTTGGAAGATTGGGTGAAGGATGCAGACCAGGTACATGGAGAGGACTAATAGTATGGGTAGAGGAAAGCGGCCCTTAGAAGCAGGAGACGAGGGACAGCAGCCTGAGCGGAAACGCCCTGCTTTAGCTAGGTGAAGCTTGAGAGATTTGTGCTTTTCGTTGACTATTTGACTTTTTGGGCCTGATTTTTTATCTATTGGGTTTTAGTGTACTGAGTTACCGCATGAGTTACATTTGTTGGATTTTTTTTTTTCGCTGTTTGCTTGTGCAAAAGAGTTAATTTTGATCGGCTTTTGTTTGGATAGCCTCGTTTCTTTTGGCCCTGAAAATGGGAGATACGTTTTTAGTGTAAGTCGAAGTTGCTGTGTTTAGTGTATGGTAAGTGCTCAAAGACAATATTAGTCGGTTGGTTTACTATAAAGTTTATCAAACAATCAAGAAAGCAAGAGTTAGGATGCCTTTTCAAATTTCTGATGGCTTAGGCTAGCAGTGGAACTTTGGACTATCTAAAGGTTGAATACAAGTGTGAGAAATTGACTGATTAAAAATTGTAGTGGAGAAGGATAAGAAGCAAGACTGTTGTTCATTGGTTTGCTTACAAGTAAAACATTAGGGGCATTATGTTTTGCTAAATGAATATTTTAATTCAGAAAACGATGTTGCGTTAATATCTGGTGTGGTTATTTTGCAACTGAATGTTTTATGTTTGTTCCTTAAACCCAAGTTGTTGACTACAATTGTTTCAGGAACTCCATTATCTAAGACCTATTCATTAGATAGTGTTTGTATTGAATACATTTTAATGTGCATTCAGTGGTTTCTGTAGTGTTATAGTAGAAGCTCTCAAGGTTGACAGTCTTCAGAAGCTCTTTTCGTCAATGGAACCTATTCTCCGAAGAGTTGTAAGAATTTTTTCGACATTTCTTTTTTTTGCAATCTTTCAACATCACCAATTCAAAGTAGACCTAGTTAGGAAGGTTTTAAAGGGAAGTTGAGACATGAGTACTGAATTAATCACAACTAACTTTAATGTAAGTGAGCTAGAGAAACATCTGAATGTGGAAGTGGAGTTAAGGAGAAAGAAAAATCTGGTGATTTCTTCGTGGCAGGGAAACTAGATGAGTTTGAATAAAAATCAAGTTCAGGGATAGAAGCTAAATTTGGATTGAGCTAAAGTAAAATTATTTCTGGCATCACACTGGAATTCCTAGGAGGTGAAAATATAGCTGACTACTTGGTAGAAAGAAAAAAAGGAGTTCATGTAACCTCACTAAATAATCTAGAAACTGGTGGTTGAAACACAATCGTTCTTTTGAATTCTAACAGTGTACTATGAAAAACATTTATATCTCATGAAACTTGTTACTAATTCATAGCAAGTTGTGGCAGGTAAGTGAGGAAGTGGAACGTGCTTTGGCAAGATTGGGCCCTGCAAGACTCAGTTCAAGGTACCCAGTATTCCTGATCAGTGTGTGCACGCAGCTTGCTTTTTTAGTCTATTTGCCTTACTTGGTTTTGAATGATAAAACACAAATGTGATGGTTATAGTTATGTTTATCCATGTGTTTTCTGACATTTGACTAAGCATGCAATTAAAACTGATTAGAATATGAAGAAGCATCCAAGTTAGGACTCTTCATAAGACATACTAATCAAACCATACTAAAAGGCTTCTTTCTTGTTGGAAAAAAATTAGATGCACCATGTAACCAATTTTTTCATTAAATTTCTGACAGTTAAACAACTCTTTTGAAGTGTTAGGTCTTCTCCAAAACGAATTGAAGGCCCAGATGGAAAAAACTTGCAATTGCACTTCAGATCGAGGCTGTCTCTTCCTCTCTTCACAGGAGGAAAAGTGGAGGGAGAGCAGGGTGCTGCTGTCCATATTGTTCTTCTTGATGCTAATACTGGTCATGTTGTTACTTCTGGCCCTGAGGCATCTGTGAAACTAGATGTTGTTGTGCTTGAAGGTGATTTCAACAATGAAGATGATGAAAGCTGGACACAGGAAGAATTTGAAAGCCACATTGTCAAGGAACGTGAGGGAAAGAGACCTTTGTTGACTGGTGACTTGCAAGTGACTCTTAAGGAAGGAGTTGGGACACTGGGGGATCTCACTTTTACTGATAATTCAAGTTGGATAAGGAGTAGAAAATTCAGACTTGGCTTGAAGGTTACCCCTGGATATTGTGATGGCATGCGGGTTCGTGAGGCCAAAACAGAGGCATTTACTGTTAAGGATCATAGAGGGGAATGTTAGTTCTTACACTTTAATGTATTTGGATGTTTTATAATTCTTTCTTCTCTGCAGACTGATTGACAGTTTATGCCTTTTCTTTGACAGTGTACAAGAAGCACTATCCTCCTGCATTACATGATGATGTTTGGAGATTGGAGAAAATTGGCAAGGATGGTTCATTTCATAAGAGGCTAAACAATAGTGGAATATTCACAGTTGAAGACTTTTTGCGACTTGTGGTCAGGGATCCTTCAAAGTTGCGGAGTGTAAGTGTTCTCTTTGGCGCTCTAGTTAACCATCTTTTGCTTTGCACTTATCTTCTGATGTGCCATTCTTTGGTTTTAGATTCTGGGCAGTGGTATGTCAAATAAGATGTGGGACGCTCTATTGGAGCATGCTAAGACTTGTGGCCTTGGTGGAAAGCTTTACGTGTACTATCCTGAAGATTCAAGACATGTAGGTGTTGTATTCAACAACATATATGAACTGACTGGCCTTATTTCAGGGGAACAGTATTACTCTGCTGACTTTCTTTCTGATGAGCAGAAGGTTGGTATATACTTACTTTATTCCCAAGTTATTACTTGAATCTAAAGCTTAGTTCTTGATGTGACATTTTGAGTTTAAATGAGAAACTGAAGTTGATATGTAGAGGATAAACTATAAAGACTTGTATGTTACTGCGCAGCTCTTTTTCAGTTTCATTGGGCAGTTTGACTTAGACCAAGATTTAATAGAAATTTATTATTTGTGTTACATTTATGAATGTAGTTGAGCAAGTTGCTTTTGTCTCTTTTCCAAGATAGGTTTTTGTTGCACATTTTCAATGATTCTCTTTTGGTCAGAGTGGACTGGAGGTAATTTCTGAATTGAAAACTGTTTGTGCAGGTCTTTGTAGATACATTAGTGAAGAAGGCTTACGAAAACTGGAACCAGGTCATAGAATATGATGGGAAGTCACTGTTGAGCTTCAAGCAAAATAAGAAGTCAAGTACTTCTAAAAATGAACTTAGCATGGGTCAGATAGGATATTCTAATGCTTTGGACAATCAAACACAACTTACTCGTCTGCCGGCTTCAGTTCCTACTGAGCAGCCTGCTGGTCATTCAGGCTTAAATGTTGCAGGCATGTATTAGTATATTCTAAATATTAAATAAAAAGTAGTATTTAAATACTTGCTGAAATGACTTACTATTATCTTCTTGGATATACTGATCAGGGTATAATAATGATTTGGGAACTAAATACTCTGCTCAGACCCAGCTCGGGAATCCGAATTCACGAACTCAATTTGACACTACCTCATTTGCATCTCAAGGACAAATAATTGGTAATTCTCACGAGTCACAATCCATACGGAATAATGGCAGTGCTGTGGGCCTGGCCCTTGGTCTACCTCAGTCATCTACTTCTGGCTTCCACTCTCTAGGGACTTCCATTCAGCCATCTAGCATTAATCCATTTGAGGACTGGAGCAATAGTAGGGGCAGGGGAGTTGATGAATTCTTGTCAGAGGATGAGATTCGTCTCCGAAGTCATGAGATGCTTGAGAATGAGATGGATATGCAACATTTGCTCAGAATCTTCAGCATGGGAGGGCATAGCTCCATAAATGTACCTGAAGATGGGTATGGGTTCTCATCTTTCATGGCATCACCGATGCCTAGTTATGATGAGGATCGTGCTCGTCCTGGTAAAGCTGTTGTTGGCTGGCTGAAGATCAAAGCAGCAATGAGATGGGGGTTCTTTGTCAGGAAGAAGGCAGCTGAGAGACGGGCTCAACTTGTTGAGTTGGAGGATGAGGAATAGTTGATCCTTCTATGGTCATGCGTTTTGTTTGACAGTATGGATATTTGGAAGAGTACAACTCTTTTCCTAATCCCGCTGACATCTTAAGGTCCTAAGACAGCATTCAGGTAGTTTGTTTTAGGAATCTAGAAGACCTCTAGTGTTCAGCTTCTCGCTCTCTTGTACAATTACCTGTACAGTATGTTGTTTCTTCGATGTCCGTCCGACTTAAGCAAGACGCCCTTCTAATCATTTGTATCATTGGTTTGTGTAAGATATATGCTTTTGGATATCTGCTGGGAAATTGTCTCTGATAATGCCCCCGTTCAGTTTAGTTGTCTGGTTAGGGGAACGTTATTGATGATTTGTATGAGGATGATTTATTATTGTTCTGTTCACGTCTTGGTTGACATATCAAATATATATTTTTGATCAAATACTTATCGGACGTGAATTATGTACTGTCTTTTTAAGGATTACTCTTAGTTGTTATAGAGCTACAGCGTCGTTAGATTCTGTTACTTGTGTTGGATGAGCAGTTTCGTATGACCTTGAACCCAAAAGACAGTCGTTGCATTTACTGATCAACTAGCAAGTTGCTCAAGCCAATCGGAAACCAGAAGTGAACCCTACGAGATTGAAAAGGATGAAGCAGGACGTGGCATATGAACAAGGAACCAGAGTACTGGGTCATACTATTTTGTATTCATGCCAGCCTGAAGAGACAGGGCAGTAGTTGTCAAGGACTCTTGTCCTTTTGCTCCTTAAAATGGTGTGAGCTAAGCTTACCTTTTACCCCATTTTTCGGGAGTTTAGATCCTTTGTTCAGTTTTACTCTGTCTTATTCTGTTTTATGAAATTTCAATCATTTATTTTGCGGGCTCTACGCGGGTTCCATGCGGGTCTCACATAAATAGATGACTGAAATTTATTGGACACAATAAGATACCATAATATTGGACAGGAGATTTGAACTCATTTTTCGGAATCTATATTTTCATTTGCGCATGAGATACTGTACGATTAAATAGCTGAGATATGAGACAGCAACAATCTTACGTTCTTTTAGAACTTGCTACAGAAACTATCAAAAGTCCATCTTGTACGCTAAAAGTGTCTCTTTGATCAATCTTTTCATATGATTTCTCAATTTAATTGTTAGAAAAGAGACTTAAGTCTGACAAATTGTAGAATTGATCTTACATGTAAGGCATTAGTTGGTAAAGAGAGCGAGGCTCCTTTGTCCAATTTTATGTTGTCCAATGTTTAAAGCGATTTTATTTTGAATAGAGTTAGATAGTCTTTAAATTTATGTGTAATGGTCAAAATGATGTTGTAGATATTAAACATGATTATACGGAGTAAAATTGGACAAAAGATTTGAACTCGTAAAAAGGTACACCAGATTTTGTTAAAAAATCAAAGAATTTTTACTACTGAAATGTTACACGTAGAGACCAACATAATTGAATGATAGCTAATGGAGCAAAAGGAATAAGCGCTATACAGGACATTCCCTAAGACATGTTGCATTCTGGAGGAAGACCTTGTGGAAATCTTTTTTTATCTGTGCAGTAATTGTAGATCATGTAGTTCTTCTGCACCCACTGAAGCCTTTGTGCGCTTGTTGAATCAAGCTCCTCTGAGAGCCAATTTTTGTCGTTATTCGCTGATGAACCTGTGCCACAAGAAGATGCTCCATTGGACCAAACACAAGCATTGGCGTTGAAGTTCCTGTAAGAGGCAGTGAATGGAGCTTGTGACCAATCTGTCTTGATGAGACCACCCCTCGTAGCCCAATCATCTGCATTCCAGAGGCTGGAATAGATTCTCATAGGCTGGTTCTTTGGGAATGGAACGCCATTCGATTCCAGGTTCTTGAATTCTCTAATAGGTGTTCCATCAACAGAAAAACTGAAACAGACAAGGTGTAAAAGTGTTTGAGCCTGTGGTAAAGATTAATGATGTGGAAGTTAGAATTATGAAGTTGGAGTTGAGCAGATACTTACACTATTCGTTGAGGATTCCAGAGAATGGAATAGGTGTGAAAGTCTGAAGTGGGGTCGAACCAGAGATAGAACTGCTGCTCTCTATTGCCTTTCCCTTGGCTAAACACGTTGGTGTGAAGGATATAAGGATCGCCACTCAGGTTCCCTAGAAACTCGAAGTCTATCTCATCCCAGGTAGACCCTTTAGACGATAGCTGCAAAATCATTCACCAAATAAACATACGATGTTAGTTATAAACTGAAAAAAATGATCTGAGGCAAACAAGATTATCGTATGTATAGATGAAACTGCTACTCACATAATAAGCAGTAACAGTGCCGGCAGAGTTTCCAGGTACAAGTTTGAGCTGCATATCAATCTTTCCGAAGAGGTACTCATTCCTGGACTGAAATCCTGAACCAGAAGCTTTATCAAGATTGAGAGTGAGAAGTCCACCGTTGTTTAGGATCTTCCCACGACCATCACCCCATGTGATGTCAAAATCTTGGTAGAAATTTCCAGCTGAAGCAACCATTACATAGCCAAAAAAAAGTAGCACAAGCATGACTCTTGATGAAACCATAGCTCTTTGTGAGAGAATTATAGCAAAGAACAGTAGTTGTAGTAGTAGAAGATGAAGAGAAGAAGAACTGAAATGAAGAGATTGGTATGTTAAGGCCAAGGGTCTCGCAGCTATTTATAGTGTGGAATCAATGTAGAAGCTGCAGGTGAAGTTTCAGGCTCAGCTTGGTTGTAGACAGTTGTTACTTGTCAAGCTTTTTTAGAAGATGTACTAGACACTAGCTGTCTAGATCGCACTTAACAAACAAGATGCAGAGCCAACTAATGCCTGACCTTATAATGGAACGCGCTTTTTAAGCTTTTGGGCTCATGGTTTTTGAGACAAGGCCTGCTCCTGGGATCCACCCACGGACCCACCTCCACTTTTCTTTTTTTTTTTGAAAAGGACCCACCTCTACTTGTTACTTAGGATCTAGTTCCCTCACAGTTTACTGCAAGGAAAATGATGACCGCGTTATGGTCAAGTTTGACCAACAAATATATTAAATAATATTATTTTATTAAAATTTATAATAATTGGCAAGTTAACTAATAAAATATCACTTGAATTATGACCGGATAATTCAAGTCTAGCTTGAATCCAAGTTTATTTTGCTTAACTCTAGTAAATTGAGTATGAGTTTAAATTTAAATTTAATTAAATATAATTTAATTGATTAATTTTACACAGAGTTAAGTTAATCTATTATAATTAATTAAAATAAAATTATTAAAAATAAATTTAAACCATTAATTTAAAATAAATCTATTTTTATCTTTAATCAAAATTTTGCGCCTCATAAATTATACGTTTTTTTTTCTCCATGTTCTTTTGGCTTTTTGTTTGAAACAACTCTTTAACGTATAACACATTTTTCACTTAAATAATTTAAATCAATTCTCTTTTACTAAAAGGGCTTAATTTGAGCTTATCTAAAATCTCCTTCGTCTCTTATTTTGAATTGGAGAAGCTCATGCTAATAAATATAATGATTTCAAAAGGAGTACTACTCATGAACAATATTAAGAGTTTTTAATAATACTTGATAGGGTACAACTTATTTCACCTAATAATTGTTACCCACTTACATTTATAATTGAGAATTTATGATCATCCTATTAAATCATCTAATGATTTTTTCCTAATCTAAGTTTTAATTGCCAATTTCTGGAAAAGTTTTATTTTCCGATGGTTTGAGAGTTAAACAAATTATTCAAATTTTAATTGCCAGATAGAATGCAATAAGTTGTTATAGACATTATTTAAGTGATTTTTAGTTCTTCTTTGCTTCAAGGTTAATGCAAGAGCCTAATTATTCCATTGTAGGCTTACTAGAGCAATTGTAAGCAACAAAACAATCTTCGCAGTCCATCTTATAACGAAAAGAATAATAGTTGTTTCATAAAATTTATGATTTTGTCCAATCCTCCAAGAATTAAAATTAACATTGACAAGTTATATAATACTATACCCTAATTAATTTTATGTTATAGTGCATTCTGGAAGTAGAACTTGTGAAATCGTTTCAAGTCCATACAGTAATCATAGATCATGTAGTTCATCTGAACCAATTGCAGCTTTGCTAGACTTTTAGAATCAAGATCTTTGGAGAGCTAGGACTTAGAGGTGGGCGCTAAAGGATTAGAATCTGAACTTCAAGAAGACACTTCATTGTACCAAACACAAGCATTGGCCATAAAGTTTCTGTACTAGGCAGTGAAAGGAGCTTGGCTCCAATCTGTCTTCACCAGACCACCCTTTATAGCCCAGTTGTCTAAATTCAAGAAGACTAGAGTATATTCTTATTCGCTGGCTCTTCAAGAATGGAATACCTTTTGACTCCAAGTCCTTGAACTCTGTGATTGGAGTGTCATCCATAGAGAAACAGAAACAATCAAATATTTAACATATGATGTTAGTTATTTCAGGATTGATGCTTTTGAAATGTGTTAAGATTTTTCTCCATAATTGTTGAGACTGTACAATTGTAAATATATTCTTGGACTCCTAATTATAGTTGTAGGATTATGAGATTTCTTCCCTTATTATACATTATAACTAGTACGTTTCCAAGAAAGTGACGAATGAACATAATTATTTTTCCTTCTTCTTCGTCTCATCTTTCAAGTTGGCATCAAAGTGTACAAAACCTTTTGAAGATGAGTGAAAAATATGTTCCTATTGTTGATCAATCCGAAGGAGTTTTTAATGCAAACATCATTCTTTCTGAATCAAATTATGATGTTTAGTTACAGCTGATGGAAATGCATAATGTTGAAAGGGAGAAACTCTTATATTCGTGGCAAAACAAAGCCACCTACAGAATCTGAAGATATGAATGAGAAGTGGAATGTTGAAAATAAAAAATTTTAATATGGTTACTGATATTTATGAGTCCATAGATTATGATGAAGTGATACTTACGATTACCCACAATCCATGAAATCTGGAGCGCACAAGCAAAAGCCTTCCATGATGGAAGTGATAAATTGCATTGTTTCGCCCTGAACACAAGGTGTTCATTGCAAAACAAAGTGGAAGACCTCTCTTTAAATGCTATGGAGAGTTAACTAAAGTCTTTCAAGAACTAAACCACCAGGACAAAATTGTTGTGAAGGTTCTTAAAGATGTTGAAGCATACCAAAAGTCGATTGAGCGACTAAGGGTGCTTATATTCCTTGTAGGTTTAAATGATGTTTTTGAATACATTTGTGGAGAGATTCTAAGGAATAAATAAATTTTGACTCTGGAAGAATGTTATGCATTGATTCGGCGAGAGGCAGTATATCGTGAAACGTTGAAAGGAGAATCTAGAAACCTTGAAGTTATTGCTACGGTAATTGGAAACAAATCAAAGATAACCGTTGGTGGTGAAAAGTCTCCATACAAATGCACTCATTGCAACTAAATTGGACATATTAAAATCGTTTCTATGAGCTTGTAGAATATCTAGATTGGTGGGACCACAATCGAGCACCTCGAAAGAAGAATTTCAAGAAAACTCCAATTGCTACTATTGATGAGACCAAAATCAATAATGATGTCGTTAAGAAGACTTCTACATTAATAGCAACTATAAATAATGGTGGTGAGACTTCTAATGTTTCTGCACCTGTTTCTAATAGTACATGGATAATTGATTCTGATGTTGTAAATTGTATGACCTTTGATTTTAGATAGGTTATTGAATTCACAAGGTCCTCACAAAAATTTGTTTCTATTGCTAATGGTGACAAAGCCCCATTTTTTGGGGAAGAGTCTTTAACTCTCACTAATACTTTAAATTTGGATTTTGTTTTGGTTGGTCCATCCTTGGATTATAACCTCTTGTTTGTTTCTTAAATAACAATAGCCTTATCTTGCATTGTAATCTTTTGACCTAAATTTTGTCTCTTTAAGGACATCCAAACCAAGCAAACAATTAATTATGGTATTAGGAGAGAGAAGTTCTATTATCTGGACCAAACGTCAAGGACTTTAAACAAGTTGCATCAAGTTTCTGTTATAGATGACACAAAGTTGGAGAAAAATAAAGTGGAACTCTAGTTATGGCATCAACGTTTAGGCCATGCATCTTTTGGGTATCTTAAAAAATTATTTCCTAGTTTGTTTGAATATTTTGATGTCTCTAGTTTCTGTTGTGATGTTTGTGAGCTTGTAAAATGTCATTAAAATTCATTTCCATCTGTGTTAAATAAGAGTCTCTTGCCCTTTATAGTTATTCACTCTAATGTATGAGATCCATCAAAAATTCCAATTTTGGGTAGGTCTCATTGGTTTGTTACTTTCATTCATGATTGTACGAGGATGACTTAGTTGTGGTTAATGAAATCTAATAGTGAATTGAATTTATTGTTCCTAAAATTCCATAAGATTATTCAAACTCAGTACAATGCACAAGTTTGAGTTCTTCGTAGTGATAATGGTGAAGAATATCAGAGTTTTGAATTGCAACATTATTTGGAAGCACAAAGTATTATTAATCAAACTATTTGCACGAATACACTCCAACAGAATAGGGTAGCCGAGAGAAAAATTCAACATTTGCTCGAAGTTGTTTGTGCCTTATTAATTCAAACTTATTGACTTATTGGGGAGAAGTTCTCTCTTTCGCTACATATTTGATTAATCGAACTCCCTTTGACTCTATTAAATTTCAAACATCATTTCAAATCCTCACTAATGTTGTAGTTACGCCACCAGTATCAAATTTGCCTACTTATGATTTTGGATGTGTGGCATTTGTGCATATCCATAAACATTAATGCAACAAGCTAGTTCCACGAGCCCTGTGGTGTGCTTTTCTTGGGTATGCAATAAATCAAAAAGGATATCTGTGTTATCATTCTTCAACTAAAGTGTATGTTTATCAAAATAGATGTAGTCTTTCATGAAGATACAATGTATTTCTCTGAGTCTGAGCTTTAGAGGGAGCACCAAAAGGAAATTTAGACTCATGATTATAAACTTCAGGGGGAGTGTGAAGGTGACTGTCATTTTTTATGTGGCAATGATGTTAGTGGTGTTGCTAATAATCAATTAGAACATGATGAGGAATATTGACCAAGAAGGTACTACCGAAGAGGAGGATGTTGGTCCATCTAGTGTAGAAGTTGAGACTCTCACTAATATACCACACCAATCGTTTACTAAGGATGTTCCCATTCCTGACCTTGACCCACCCAAAAAACAACTACCAGAGCATTTTATTAGAGATATTCCTAGGCATGTATATGAACCTGAACTTTCAAGTAGAGATAATTATCCTATGAGTCATTATGTGTCAAATAATAATATGTTGGAATCAAATAGGTCATTTGTAAATCAATTATCTATTATAGTTATTCCTAACTGTGTGTAGGAAGTTCTAAAGATTCTAAAGTGGAGAGCTGCAATGAATGAGGAAATAAACTCCTTACAAAAATAAAATTTACGAGATTGTTGATGCCCATCAAGAAAGAAGCCATTTGGATGTCGATGGGCTTATAACGTGAAGTATAATGCAAATGGCATAGTTGAAAGTTTCGAAGCAAGATTTGGGGCAAAAGGGTATGCCCAAACCTACTGAATTGATTACACAGAGAAATTTGTTCTTGTAGCTAAAATTAATATTTTTAGAGTATTGTTGTCCCTAACTGTAAACTTGAATTGGCCTTTGCAATAATTCTATGTAAAGAATGCCTTTTTGTATGGTGACTTGTCTGAAGAAAACTATATAGAGCTTCCACCAAGTTGTATGGTAGCAAAAAGGTAAAGTAAAAAGGTTTGTAGATTAAAGAAATATTATACTAGTTGAAGCAGTATCCAAGAGCATGGTTTGGAAGGTTTACAAAGTCTATGATAACTTTCAAATATCACCAAAGCAATTTTGACCACCCTTTATTCTTGAAAAAAAGTTAAGGTAAAATCATTGCTCTTATTGTATATGTGGATGACATGATGGTGATAGTAGATGATCCAGAAGAGAGGAAGGCACTACAAGAATACTTATCTAAATAATTTAAAATGGAAGATCTTGGTCGTTTGAAATATTTTCTTAGAATTGTAGTTTCTAAATCAAAAAAGGCAAATTTTCTATCCCAAAGAAAATATGCATTAGATTTATAACAAAAAACCGGTATGTCAGCATGTCAACCAGCTGATACACCAGTTAAGGAAGGCTTGAAGTTATATATAGAAGCAAACTAAATATCAGTTGATAAAGGAAGATACCAAAGGCTTGTTGGAAGGCTAATGTATTTGGCTCACACAAGACCCGACCTTGCTTATAGTTTGAGTATTATTAGTTAGTTTATGCATAATCGTAGAGAACAAAATTTGAGTGATATTGTTGTCGCCTGCAACCAAATTCAAAAGAAATT
>JAOTAX010000008.1:1025786-1047113 GCA_025629825.1 Erythroxylum guanchezii
TTGGGAAGAATGTGTGTGATGAATCCTTTGGAGTTGAGATTCAATGATGTTTGTAGTTGTTTAATGGATTTGAAGTAGTTTTTGTGGTATTGGAGAAGAGTATGAGGAAAGGGGACGTTAGGATGGGTTTAGGAACCTTTAGAGGGGTCTTGGAAAGTGAAAATTTCGTGTCACCCGAAGATTACACGGCCTGCCTGTGTAAAATCACACAGGCCGTGTGTTTTTGGGCGCAGTGACACAATTTCACCCGAAGGTTACACGACTTGACCGTGTTAGATCACACAATCTGTGTGTTTTGACCCTCTTAACAACATAATTTCAATTTTCTTTCTTCATGAAAGTTTTATCCCTAGATGTCTTCTTTCCAATCGTCTAAAAACGAAGTCAATCCGACACCTATAGTGAGAGTTATGACATTTGCGCCAAAGTACGTTCAATAGGAGTAAATTCATAAACATGTTGGATTCGTTTGGCCATAACTTCTTCGTCCGGCCTCCAATTGAGGTGATTCTTAAGGCGATAGATCCCTCGCACGTTTTTCTACCTCTCCATAAAAATGTATAGCCTTTGAAGTTAAATTCAAAAAGTTTGATAGAAAGGAAGTGAGGGGTCGGTTGGGAGAGCATGGTTGGGCTATGACCATACTTTGGATTTTTAAGCATATCTTAAGCTATAGAGCTCCGTTTGAGGTGGTTCTTATCTCTAAATGAACTAGAGACTAAGAACTACCATTTTGAAGAAGTCAATTGTGATTATTGTGATTTCGTTGTGTGGGCTCGCCTTTGTGGCTTGAGATATTATGAGAATGAGGACTTTTTGGTGAGAGTTAAAGAGATTGGAAACTCGCTTACATTTTTGTTGTTTTCAGATCGATTGTTGGGCTTCGGAAACGGGGCCCAACAGTTTCTTTTTATCTCAAGTGTTTTTGTTTATGTTGAATTTTGTTCAATCACTTAAGTTGTTTATTTTATTTCGTTTTCAAACATTGTTTGAGAAAATCCTCTGTTGAGGTTAGTACGAAGCTGTCGTACTATTAAGTGTGAAATTTTTTCACAAGTTGTGAGGACAAAGGATAGTGTCAAGGGTTAAGTAGTGTCGGCTTGGTAAAGCCTTGTATAAAACTATTGTCGTTAGTGAAAAAATTAAGCTGGGTGAGGGCCCCGTAGACTTAAGCAAGGTGTTTCGAACTGCGTTAACAAATATTTGTGTTGATTTATATTTGTGCGTTTAATTTTTCTAATTTTTGATTGTGCTAAAAATGACTGCGGTAAAATCTAAAAGTTTACAAAACTACCACACCCCTTCAGATTTTTCAAATCTGATGGGAAGTCACTGTTGAGCTTCAAGCAAAATAAGAAGTCAAGCACTTCTAGAAATGAACTTAACATGGGTCAGATAGGATATTATAATGTGGACAATCAAACACAACTTACTCGTCTACTAGTTTCAGTTCCTACTGAGCAGTCTACTGGTCATTCAGGCTTACATGTTGCAGGCATGTATTAGTATATGCTAAATATCAAATAAAAAGTAGTATTTAAATACTTGCTGAAATGACTTACTATTATCTTGTTCTTGGATATACTGACCAGGGTATAATAATGATTTGGGAACTAAATACTATGCCCAGACCCAGCTCGGGAATCCGAATTCATGAACTCAGTTTGACACTACCTCATTTGCATCTCAAGGACAAATAATTGGTAATTCTCACGGGTCACAATCCATACGGAATGATGGCATTGCTGTAGGCCTAGCCCTTGGTCTACCTCAATCATTCACTTTCTGGTTTCCACTCTCTAGGGACTTCCACTCAGCCATCTAGCATTAATCCATTTGAGGTCAAGAGCAATAGCAGCGGCAAAGGAGTTGATGAGTTCTTGTCAGAGGATGAGATTCGTCTCCAAAGTCATGAGATGCTTGAGAATGAGATGGATATGCAACATTTGCTCAGACTCTTCAGCATGGGAGGGCGTAGCTCCATAAATGTACCTAAACATGGGCATGGGTTCTTATCTTTCATGGCATCACTGATGCCTACATATGATGAGGATCGTGCTCGTCCTGCTAAAGTTGTTGTTGGCTGGCTGAAGATCAAAGCAGTAATTAGATGGGGGTTCTTTGTCAGGAAGAAGGTAGCTGAGAGACGGGCTCAACTTGTTGAGTTGGAAGATAAGGAATAGTTTATCCTTGTATGGTCATGCGTTTTGTTTGACAGTATGGATATTTGGAAGACTATACACTCTTTTCCTAATACAGCATCAGGTAGTTTGTTTTAGGAATCTAGAAGACCTCTAGTGTTCAGCTTATCTCTCTCTTGTACAGTTACCTGTACAGTACGTTGTTTCTTTTTTGTTGTTAATAATTTGCTTCAAGACTGCCACATTGAAGTTTTCTTTGATTAGCTTAAGTTAATAACTAGAATTTGTTTTTCCAGTCAATAAGTCCTATTCTTTAGGATATTGTTAGTGTTATAAAAAATCTTGGTTGTTACCATAATTTTTGGGATTCATTATCTTTTCAGTTCAGATATTTTTACTACAAATGTAATGTACCAGAATGAATAAGATATATTCCTTTTTGCTGCATCATATCAGTTTTCTCATTTCTTTCTCTTATTCTTCGTTTTCTCTATTTTTCTTCTTAAAAAAATAACATTTGTTATCAAAGCTTCATTCTTATGGGACTTATGAGTATCCATGAAAGCAGAAACTAATTTTCCAAATTTTCTCAAGTTACTCCACATGTTTTTGATAGAGAAAAATACCAACTTTGGGCTATTAGAATGGAGACCTTGGGAAGTCGTTGAAGAAGATTACGAAGTTTCTTCGCAGCCAAACAGACGGTAGCTTAGATGAGAAGCCACAAAGAGAAGAAGACTAGAAAATCAAAGGCTAAAGCAACATTGTTTGTTGGTGTTTCAACAACGATTTTCACAAAGATCATGAATCTCAAATCAGCAAAAGAAATCTGGGAGCATCTGAAGACGAAATACGCAGGAGATGAAAGAATACGAGGAATGCAAGTCCTCAATCTAATAAGGGGATTTGAGTTGCAAAAGATGAAAGATGCTAAAACAATAAAAGAATGTTCAGACAGATTGCTTGGCATTGCCAACAAGGTAATGCTTATTGGCACTAAATTTGATGATTCAATAATTGTTGAAATTTTTCTTGTTATGGTGCCTAAAAAATATGAAGCCTCAATAAACACTTTGGAAAATACTAAAGATCTGTCCAAGATCACCTTGGCAAAACTGTTGAATGCTTTGCAGGCTCAAGAACAAAAGAGACTTATGAGACAAGAGTGTATCGTAAAATGAGCCTTATCAGCCAAACACCAACAAGAAAGTATTGGGAGTAGTTTAAGCAGTCGCACTCAAAACAAAGGTGGAAGCTCAAAGAAAAATTTCCCGCCTTATGAACACTGTGGCAAAATGGGTCACTCTCCATTCAAGTGTTGGAAGAGTCCTGATGCAAACTGCAGCAAGGGCAATCAGCTTGGACATGAAGTTATGATTTGCAAAAGCAAATCTAAGAAACCAGAGGAAGAAGTCGATGTAGCTGATCAAGATGAAGAAGATCAAGTGTTTGTGGCAACGTGTTTCTCTACAAAAGTCTCCTCAAAAAGTTGGCTCTTTGACAGTAGCTGTACAAACTATATGACCTTTAAGAAAACTCTTTTTAAGGAGTTAAATACCACTGCAATGACTAAAGTCAGGATAGGAGATGGTGGTTATATTGCTGCAAAAGGAAAAGGAACCATTGCAATGACAACTAGTTCAGGTACAAAAACTATTTCAGATGTTCTTTATGTACCTGATATTGATCAAAATCTGCTGAGTGTTGGCCAGTTAATTGAAAAAGGATTTAGGGTGTCCTTTGAAGACTTGTATTGTCACATCTATGATGCTGCTAGAAAGGAGATTTACGTGTCAAAATGAAAGGGAAAAGCTTCTTATTTGATCCTATGGAGGAGGAGCACATAACTTATTCCACCATTGTCAATGGCATAAAAGGTTTGGGCATTGTTATCTTCAACGAATGCTTAAGATGAAGTGACAAGAGGTTTACCAGTTCTGGTTGATCACTTGCCAGAAATTTGGTAAACAAAGAAGGAAACCATTTTCTAAATCATCATAAAGAGCAACACATAAGCTGCAACTAGTTCATACAAATGTGAGAGGACCTCAAAGAATACCATCACTTCAAGGTAGCCGGTATTACATTCTTTTCATTAATGATTTTACAAGAATGTGTTGGATTTATTTCCTAAGTTCAAGTCTGAAGTTATTGGAATATTCTGGAAGTTTAAAAAAATGGCGAAAAATTTAAGCGACTGCAAAATTCAAATCTAAGTTCTAATAATGGAAAAGAGTACACTTTTGCAGAATTTAACCTGTTTTTTGATGAAGCTGGCATAGACACATTAGCTCACTGCTCACTGCTCCTTACACTCCACATCAAAATGGAGTTAGTGAAAGGACGACTAGATATGTCATGGAGATGGCTAGATGCACACTGCATGAGAAGGGGTTGCCAAAAAGTTTCTGGGCAAAGGCAGCCAATACAAGAATATTTCTACAGAATCGACTTCCAAATGTAGCCGTTGAAGACAAAACACCATTTGAAGCTTGGTATGGGTATATACCTTCACTAAGTTTTCTTAAAGTGTTTGGTTGTTTGTGTTTTGTTTATGTTCTACAAGTTAAAAGAGATAAGCTTGACAAAAAAGCAATTCCAGGTATCTTTATTGGCTATAGCTCAATTTCTAAAGCCTACAAAGTATATCATCCTCAAACAGGAAAAATGTGATTACCAGAGATGTTCACTTCAACAAGGATGAGCAATGGGACTGGGAAAATTCACAAGGAACCAACAGACCTTCAGAAAAATTTAAAAGTAATTCTTTTAAGGAGGAGATAACAGACTAGTGGAAAGATAAATTGGTAGATGATCCACCAGTTAAAGGAAAAAGATAACTTTTAGACATCTATCAAAGATGTAATGTAGCATTATATGAACCTGCTAATCATAAAAAAGCTCTTATAGACCCGAAGAGGAAGAAAGCAATGGAGGAGGAGGTGTCAATGATTCACAAGAAAAAAACTTTGGAATTAGTCAACAAACTAGAAGGCAAAAAGATCATTGGAGTCAAATGGGTGTACCAAATGAAGCTAAACGCTAATAAATCCATCAACAAACACAAAGCAAGGCTCGTCGTCAAAGGGTATGCTCAAACTTTTGGTGTTGATTATTCTGAAACGTTTGCTCCTATTGCTAGACTAGACATTATCAGGTTGTTGTTAGCCTTATCAACACAAAAAGGCTGAAAAATGTTTCAGCTAGATGTCAAGTCAACTTTTCTAAATGGTGTTCTAAAAAAGAAATTTATGTGGAACAATTAGAAGGTTTTGTTTTGCAAGGTGAAGAGGATAAGGTCTGTTTGCTCAAAAAGGCTCTTTATGGCCTAAAGCAAGCTCCAAAAGCTTGGTACAACGGGATTGATGAACATTTGCTAAGCTTCGGCTTCACAAAAAGCTTATCTGAAGCTACTCTTTATGTTAAACAAAATGTTAGTTATGTTCTTATTGTATCTCTTTATATTGATGACCATTTGGTAACAGGAGATAATGCGCAGATGATTAAGGAGTTTAAACAAGAGATGATGCAGGTCTTTGAGATGACAGATCTTGATCTTATGACTTAGTTTCTTGGCTTGGAGGTCTAACAAAGGAAAAATGAAGTTTTCATATGTCAAAAGAAGTATGCAAAGGAAATTTTGAAGAAATTTCAGATGGAGGAGTGCTAAGCAATAAACAAACCAATGGGTCAAAAAGAGAAGCTAAGCAAAGAAGATGGTGCTAGTAAAGTTGATGAAGGCTATTATAAAAGTTTGATTGGTGGCTTGATGTATCTTACAGGAACAAGACCTGAAATTCTATTTGTTGTAGGTCTCTTATCTCGTTTTATGCATTGTGATAGTGAAGTGCATTTAAGAACAGCAAAAAGAGTCTTAAGGTTTATTAAGGGCAGTCTTGATTGTGGTGTCAAGTTTGAGAAGAGTCAGAACTTTAAGTTGAGTGGTTTTTCAGATAGTGATTAGGGTGGTTCCTTTGATGACATGAAAAATACCTTAGGATACTGTTTCAACCTAGGCTCAGGTGTTTTTTCATAGTGTTCAAGAAACAACAGACTGTAGCATAATCCACTACAGAAGCAGAGTTTATTGCAACAACTACAGCAGCAAATCAAGCTCTATGGCTAAGGAAAGTTCTATCTGATTTACACATGGTGCAAAATGAAGGTACTGAGATTTTTGTTGATAATCAAGCAGTAATTGCAATTTCACGAAATTAAATATTTCATAGAAAAACAAAATACTTCAACATCAAGCTCTACTTCTTGAGGGAAGTGCAAGAAACTGGAAAAGTGAATCTTACTTACTGCAAGTCTAAAGATCAACACGCAGATTTATTCACAAAGCCACTTCCAGTTGGCAAGTTCGAGTTACTAAGAAAAATAATTGGAATTTGCGGTGCCTAAAGCAAGGAGGAGTGTTAATAATTTGCTTCAAGACTGCCACGTTGAAGTTTCCTTTGATTAGTTTCAGTCAATAACTAGAATTTGCTTTTCCAATCAATAAGTCCTATTCTTTAAGATATTGTTAGTGTTAAGAGAAATCTTAGTTGTTACCATAATTTTTGGGATTCATTATCTTTTCAGTTCAGATATTTTTATTATAAATGTAATGCACCAGAATGAATAAGATATATCCCCTTGCATCATATCAGTTTTTCTCATTTCTTGCTTTTATTCTTCGTTGTCGCTGTTTTTCTTCTCAAAAACTAACAGTTGTCCTTCCGACTTAAGCAAGACGCCCTTCTAAATCATTTGTATCATTGGTTTGATATCTGCTTTTGGATTTCTGCTGGGAAATTGTATCTCTCTGATAATGCCCCCGTTCAGTTTAGTTGTCTGGTTAGGGGAACATTATTGATGATTTGTACGCGGATGATTTATTATTGTTCTATTCAATTCTTGGTTGACACTTCAAATATATATTTTTGATCAAATACTTATCGGAGATGTGAATTATATATTGATTTATATCATATGATCTTCAAATGCACCGTATTTTAGATGATTACTTTTAGTTGTTAAAAGAGCTACAGCGTCGTGAGAGGTGAGATTCTGTTATCTTGTATCGCATTTACTGATATCGGAGCAGTTTCGGATGACCTTGACCGTAGAAGGAAGCATTGCATTTACTGATCAACTAGCAAGTTGCTCAAGCCAATCTGAAACCAGGATTGAAGCTTAAAAGATTGAAAAGAAAGAAACAGGACATTGGCATATGAACAAGGAACCAGAGTACTCGTTCATACTATTTTGTATTCATGTCAAGCTAAAGAGACAGGCAGTAGTTGTCAAGTATTCTTGTCCTTTTGCTCCGTAAAATGGTGTGAGCTAAGCTTATCTTTTCCCCAATTTTCCCGGGGTCTTCATTTTCATTTGCGCATGAGATACTTTACGATTAAATAGCTGATATATGAGAACGCAACAAACTTATGTTCTCTTAGAACTTGCTACAGAAACTATCAAAAGTCCCCCTTGTATATTGGAAGTGACTCTTTGACCAAACCGTCAAGACCATAATCTGCAGAGTTTTATTTCATCTGATAAATGTGGTACCACAGGCTTTTCTCGATTGAATTGTTGGAAAAGAGATTTAAGTCTAGCAAATTGTAGAATTGCTTGTCTTAAATGTAAGGCATAAATAGAAAGATTAGTTGCTTTAAGGACAGGAGCCGTCAAAAGGGTAGAATAGAATTTTGTTAAAAAATCAAAGAATTTTTACTAAAATGTTACACGTAGAGATCAACATAATTGAATGATAGCTAATGGAGCAAAAAGGAATAAGCACTACACAGGACACTCCCTAAGACATGTTGCATTCTGGAGGAAGACCTTGTGGAAATCTTTTTTTGTCTGTGCAGTAATTGTAGATCATGTAGTTCTTCTGCACCCACTGAAGCCTTTGTGCGCTTGTTGAATCAAGCTCCTCTGAGAGCCAATTTTTGTCGTTATTCGCTGATGAACCTGTGCCACAAGAAGATGCTCCATTGGACCAAACACAAGCATTGGCGTTGAAGTTCCTGTAAGAGGCAGTGAATGGAGCTTGTGACCAATCTGTCTTGATGAGACCACCCCTCGTAGCCCAATCATCTGCATTCCAGAGGCTGGAATAGATTCTCATAGGCTGGTTCTTTGGGAATGGAACGCCATTCGATTCCAGGTTCTTGAATTCTCTAATAGGTGTTCCATCAACAGAAAAACTGAAACAGACAAGGTGTTAAAGTGTTTGAGCCTGTGGTAAAGATTAATGATGTGGAAGTTAGAATTATGAAGTTGGCGTTGAGCAGATACTTACACTATTCGTTGAGGATTCCAAAGAATGGAATAGGTGTGAAAGTCTGCAGTGGGGTCGAACCAGAGATAGAACTGCTGCTCTCTATTGCCCTTCCCTTGGCTAAACACGTTGGTGTGAAGGATATAAGGATCGCCACTCAGGTTCCCTAGAAACTCGAAGTCTATCTCATCCCAGGTAGACCCTTTAGACGATAGCTGCAAAATCATTCACCAAATAAACATATGATGTTAGTATTGGAGATAATCTCTCCTAATTGTTAGCATTGTCCATCGTTATCTCTTGTAATATCTTTTCCATATTTATCCTACGGCCTAGAATGATCTCCTGTATATTATTTAACCACATTGTGTTAATGAAATTGGACAACCTATTGATCTTCAACAGTTAGTTATAAACTGAAAAAATGATCTGAGGCAGGCAAACAAGATTATCATATATATAGAAGAACTGCTACTCACATAATAAGCAGTGACAGTGCCTGCAGAGTTGCCAGGTACAAGTTTGAGCTGCACATCAATCTTTCCAAAGAGGTACTCATTCTTGGACTGAAATCCTGAACCGGAAGCTTTATCAAGATTGAGAGTGAGAAGTCCACCGTTGTTGAGGATCTTCCCTCGACCATCACCCCATGTGATGTCAAAATCTTGGTAGAAATTACCAGCTGAAGCAACCATTACATAGCCAAAAAGAAGTAGCACAAGCATGACTGTTGATGAAACCATAGCTCTTTGTGAAAGAATTATAGCAAAGCACAGTAATTGTAGTAGTAGAAGATGAAGAAGAAAAAGAACTGAAATGAAGAGATTGGTATGTTAAGGACAAGTATCTCGCAACTATTTATAGTGCGGAATCAATGTAGAAGCTTCACGGGAAGTTTCAGAGTCAGCTTGGTTGTAGACAGTTGTTACTTGTCAAGTTTTTTCAGAAGATGAACTAGACACTAGCTGTCCAGATCGCACTAACATATAGGAGGGAGAACCAACTAATGCCTGACCTCATAATGGCACGCGCTTTTAAGCTTTTTGGGCTCATGCTTTTTGGGACGCGGCCGAGAGCTGCTTGCCCTTACGATCGACCCACGGACCCACCTCTACTTGCCACTTGGGATCTAGCTTACGCAAGAGTTCAGATTCTTTGTCCAGTTTTATGGTGTCTTATTCTGTCCCATAAATCTCAGCCATTTATTTATGTAAGTTTCGTATGAGTTACGTATAAATAAACGTGGGACCCACATAAATGAATGGCTGAGATTCATGGGACAGAATAAGACACTATAAAATTGGACAGATGATCTTGTCTCCCTACACAAAACACCTGGGGAAATTGAAAATGACCTCTGAGTTACGGTCAACTTTGACCTACAAACATATTGAATAATATTATTTATATTAAAATTAATTATAATTGGCAAGTCATATATCGTTCCTATAATTCAAATAGTTTAACTAATAACATATCACTCAGAATTAGGCTGGGATAATTCAAATTAGGTTCAAATTCAAGTTTATTTTGATTAACTCAAGTAAATTGAGTGTGAGTTTAAGTTTAAATTTAGTTAAATTTATTAATCTTAAAGAGAGTTAAATTAATATTTATTATTTATTATTTATTAAATTTAAAAATTATCAAAAAATAAATCTAATCAAGTTTAAATTTAATCTACTAATTTTAAATAAATCTATTTTTATCTTTTAATCAAAATTTTGAGTTTCAAAAATTACATATTCTTTTCTTCTCATTATCCTTCTTTTCTGTTTGAAGTAACTATTTAATATGTGTAATATAGTTTCTCCTTAAATACTTCAAATCAATTCTCTTGTGCTAAAATAGCTTAATTTGAAAAGGATTTAGCTCGCTAAAATTATATAGAGAAAATCTCTTTCCTCTTTTTTTTTGAATTGGAAAATGGTCGTTCTAATAAAAAGAATCATTTCAAAACAAGTATCCTGATAAATAACATTTTATAGGATACAACTTATTTCTGAGTTAGGATTATCCTATTAAATCCTCTAATGATTTTTCATGTAAATCGTGTAATTTTTAATTGTCAATTTTTTGAAAATTGTAATTTTCCAATGGTTATTCAAACTTTTAATTGCCAAATACAAGGCATTAAGTTGTTATAGACATTATTTAAGTAATTTTCAATTCTTCTTTGCTTCAAGGTTAATGCAAGTGTTTAGTCACTCTAGTGTAGGCTTACTAGAGCAATCAAGGTTAATGCAAGTGCTTAGTCACTCTAGTGTAGGCTTACTAGAGCAATGGTAAGGAACAATACAATCTTTGCAGTCCATCTTATAAGGAAAAGAATAATAGTTGTATAAAGTTTATTGATTTTATACAAACGTCCAAGAGTTAAAATTAACATGGACATGTTATATAATACCATACACTAACTAATTTTATGGTATAGTGCACTCTGGAGGTAGACCTTGTGGAAATCGCTTCAAGTCCATACAGTAATCGTAGATCATGTAGTTCATCCGAACCCAACGCAGCTTTGCTCGACTTGTAGAATCAAGCTCTTCAGAGAGCCAAGACTTAGCGGTGGAGGCTAAAGGATTAGAATCTGAACTGCAAGAAGACGCTCCATTGGACCAAACACAAGCATTGGCCATAAAGTTTCTGTAGGAGGCAGTGAAAGGAGCTTGGCTCCAATCTGTCTTAACTAGACCACCCCTTGTAGCCCAGTCGTCTGCATTCCAGAGACTAGAGTATATTCTCATTGGCTGGCTCTTCGGGAATGGAACACCTTTTGACTCCAAGTCCTTGAACTGTCTGATTGGAGTGCCATCCACAGAGAAACTGAAACAATATGTTAAATGTTAGCTGTTTCAGGATTGATGCATTCGGAAATGTTGGAGATGTTATTTCAGGATTGGTGCTTACATGATGCTTTGAGAATTCCATAAAATGGAGTACGTATGGAAATCAGCTGTTGGGTCAAACCAAAGATAGAATTGTTGCTCTCTGTTGCCTTTTCCTCGACTGAACACGTTAGTGTGGAGAATGTAAGGGTCACCACTCAGATTCCCCAAAAACTCAAAGTCTATCTCATCCCATGTAGCTCCTTTCGAAGACAACTGTTTAAACATGGAGTTTTTTTTTTTTTGGGTCAAGTGCATGAACTTGGAATAGAAAATATGGTAAAAGCAAAAGAAGAGGAGAGTTTACATAATAAGCAGTGACAGTTCCAGCAGAATTGCCAGGGACAAGCTTCAGTTGCATATCAATCTTTCCAAAAAGATACTCATCTTTCGATTGGAAACCGGAGCCCGAGGCTTTGTCCAAGCTAAGAGTGAGAAGTTCCCCATTGTTGGCTACCTTTCCTCGGCCATCACCCCATGTAATGTCGAAATTATCGTTAAAATTGCTAGCAGAGGAAATGCTCAAAGAACAAACTAAAACAGACAGTACAAACACCAGTAGTTCACGTTGTGAGGAAGCCATTCGAGACAGTGAAGAGCAAAACCAGAGAAGGGTATGTTTAAACAGTGTGGTTTAGGTACTTACTGCAACTGACGGGGAAGAAGACAAAGGGAGGTCCAGTGAGCTGGGCATTTGGCGGTCGTAGCTTCTTGGGCTTTGAAATGATCTCGCCATTAAACCACGGAGCTAGCTGTGCGTGTCCCGCAAACAGACATGATCCAACCGAACCGATGCTTATGATACGCGGTTTTGTTCTCTCTTTTTACATCATAGTACGTAAGCAGTCACTTTCCTGCTGTTCCCATCACCAGCTGCCACCTGAACTACAGAGACATTTAAAACTACTCCGAACTCTGAAACTTCATACGCTGTAATAACAACTCCAACTTTGAGACAGCTAGCATTTGACTAAAGAAAACATATCCTGCATAAAGGGACACAACATTATCTTATTATGTTATTCTAGAAACTTATGAATTTAATATCTTAATTCAATATATTTTAGAAATTCATCTTATTCTCTTGGAGTTATCATGCTAGGACTTTCTCTTTTGCTTTTCGTTCTTGAGAAAATAGCATGACACGTAAAAGCACAAGTCTTCTATCTTGTCAAATTGTTCGATTAAATCATTTAACCTTACTTTTACTTATCCTCTAGAGATTAATTTTATAACATATTTATATTTCCTACTGGTGTTCATGTAAGTTCATTCCTACCATGAACACCAAACAGAACAAATCAGGTCAGCATTTTGCTGCACATAAGCATGTGTCCTATTCTCGTCAGGTAGCAATCTTAAGAAAAAGTACTTCCATTTTTGTGTTCCTTTTACTTTTCTCGTCATTCTACTATTACTCTGTCATTACGCTGATTTTTTGAATGAATCCCTCCATAAGGCATTTAATATTACAATAATGGAGCCAATTAAGGTTGTTAATAGCTCCAACATAACTCAAATGCTGAGACATCAAAGGAACAGAACAAAAGCACAGAGGTGGGAGAATAAACACTGAACTGATTCATTATTTTTCATTGATTTGGATACATCACAACGAATCAAAGAATTGAAAGAGTCAATATCCTAGCTGATAATTACATTAAATTTGCTTGTAGAGAATGAATTTAACAATTTTAAAGAACCAATCCAGTTTGTTTAATTCCTGTCTAGGAACTGTTGCATTCCACAGGCAGACCCTGAGGAAATCTTTTGATGTCTTTGCAGTAATCGTAGATCATGTAGTTCTTCTGCACCCACTGAAGCCTCCCTTGACCAGCAGAATCAAGCTCCTCTGAGAGCCAAGTTTGATCGTTGGAAACAGCAGGTGAAGAATTTCCACCACAGGAAGACGCTCCGTTGGACCAGACACAAGCATTGGCATTGAAGTTCCTGTAGGAGGCGGTGAAAGGAGCATTTGACCAGTCAGTCTTCACCAGGCCACCTCTTGTAGCCCAGTCGTCAGCGTTCCACAGGCTTGAGTATATTCTCATCGGCTGGCTCTTTGGGAATGGTAAACCTTTTGACTCCAAGTTCTTGAACTCCCTAATTGGAGTGTCATCGACAGAGAAGCTGAACAAGAAAGACCAATCACGTTAGCTATGAGCAATGTCGACTTGACTAAATGTTGCAATTTGATGCGAATGCTGCTTACATGATGCGTTTTGGATTCCAAGTAATGGAGTAAGTGTGGAAATCTGCTGTTGGGTCAAACCATAGATAGAATTGCTGCTCTCTGTTGCCTTTGCCCTGGGTGAATACATTAGTGTGAAGAATGTAAGGATCCCCACTCAAATTCCCCAAGAACTCGAAATCTATCTCATCCCACGTAGACCCTTTTGAGGATAACTGCAAATTCAATCGCAAATGAACTTATCTCATTAGTTACAGGACCATTAGCAACAAATACATAGAAGCAGGAAAAGAAGAAACTTACGTAGTAAGCAGTGACAGTGCCAGCAGAGTTGCCAGGAACGAGCTTAAGCTGCATATCGATCTTTCCAAAGAGATACTCATTTTTGGACTGAAAACCTGAGCCTGAGGCTTTGTCGAGGTTGAGAGTGAGAAGCTCGCCGTTGTTGAGTATTTTTCCACGACCATCACCCCATGTAATATCAAACTCTTGGTAGAAGTTACCAGCGGAGACGGCCATTAGAGAACCAACAACAAGAAGAGAAGCAACAATAAGAAGTGAAACAGGCGAAGAATGGGAAGCCATATTGACGATTTGTTTTCAATAGAAGTGAAGAGAATGTAGGAGAAAATTGTATGTTTCGATCGGTGCTTTTCCAACTCGGATTACCTTTGGTATTTATAGCAAACTGAAGTGGCGATATAAGCTAGTTTCAGGAGAAGAAACAACTTGGAAAGTGCATTCGAAGTTGGTTATCATCCTATTGCCTGTATGGCTTTTAAAAGCCTGTGAAAGGATAGAGTTTACCATGTTTAACGCGGTTTGCCATTAACGTTTTGAGAGGAAATTTCGTGGTCGGTTCTCTAAAAGCTCTTGATGCAGGCTGAACGTAACGCATATTATTAGACTTTGGGTCCCGTAGCACCGCCACTACCCAAGGCCCACTGCTTGCTGGCTATGCTTTGCTTTATCACTGGCTGCGCATGTTTTTTACATGACCGGTCCCAGTCAATTACTTCATTTGACCGTTAACAATATCGGCTTCCTTATTGGACAAAATACAAATAGTGGTTGGATGAACCAGACAAGTTGACAGATGATATTTGAAGTTTCTTACAAATTTTATTTTATTAAAATATTATCTTTTATTATTATGATAAAGTTGGGGACGGATGATGACTGATAATGAATTAATACTCTACAATTAATAGTTTTTTTATAGGAATATTAGCGATAAATTGAATCATTTGGCAGTTTAAGAAACTCAAAACTCCACAACATTAATGGAAGTATTGGGCGATTTGAGGGTGGCCATTTGGTGCAATGTAATTCCATCTTTTCTCAAACGTCATTCCACTTTAGCGACATTCATCTTTTTGGTTAATAATAATACGACGTATGAACAAATTTAACGTCATTTGGTCAATTTTGATGTCCTTTATGATATTTTCCCACCACATAATTTGATATCAGAATTCATATTCTCTTATCCTTAATAGGAAAATTCAACAGAATAGCTCCGTGGCAAGTAAACTGGAAATGAATTGGTCCACCGTACGTAAGCTACACACTTTATTGTTGCATGCGGAATACAGTATATGTACCATTTTCATCTAATGATTCGACTAATCTCAAAAAAGAAAAGAAAAGAAAAAATCGGCGTTCATAGTGTAAAACGCATGTGGTCATCTTGTCTACGACATTTTGCATTCTGTAGGGAGCCCCTGGGGAAACCTCTTGGTGTCTGTGCAGTAGTTGTATATCATGTAGTTCTTCTGAACCCAACGAAGCCTATCTTGGCCTGTTGAATCAAGCTCCTGTGAGAACCAAGTGTTCGGAGAGGAATTTTGGTTGTTGCAAGAAGATTTCCCATTAGACCAGACACAAGCATCTGCTTTGAAATTCCTGTAAGAAGCTGTGAAAGGAGCTTGTGTCCAGTCTGTCTTGATCAGACCGCCTCTGGTGGCCCAATCATCTGCGTTCCATAGGCTCGAGTAAATCCTCATTGGCTGGTTCTTTGGGAATGGTACGCCAGCGCTTTCCAAGTTCTTGAATTCTCTGATAGGAGTCCCATCTACAGAGAAGCTGAGGACAAGCAGAAAAACTACGTCATAATTAAATTAATGAATTAATGGTCTCTGTATGTACTATATAGTTTCTATTTCGGGCATAATAAGGAACTCACATGATGCGCTGTGGATTCCACAGAATAGAGTAAGTGTGAAAATCTGCTGTTGGATCAAACCAGAGATAGAATTGCTGCTCTCTGTTGCCTTTTCCTTGGCTAAACACGTTAGTGTGAAGAATGTAAGGATCCCCGCTTAAGTTCCCAAGGAACTCGTAGTCTATCTCGTCCCATGTTGATCCTTTCGAGGATAACTATAATCAAACACAAACAGAACACGTTATTACAAGAACGACCTAGTTTTTAATTACCTAAAATTAAATGAAACTCACGTAGTAGGCAGTGACTGTGCCAGCAGAATTTCCAGGGACAAGCTTGAGTTGCATATCAATCTTGCTGAACAGATACTCGTTCTTGGACTGAAAACCTGAGCCAGAAGCTTTATCAAGAGAAAGAGTAAGAAGTTGGCCGTTGTTGAGTATCTTAGCTCGGCCATCTCCCCATGTTATATCAAAATCTTGGTACAAGTTCCCAGCACAAACAATTATCAAAGAGTTGATTGTAAGAGATACCAACAACGGTATCAATGAAACTCTTGCGCCAGACACAACAGTAGCCGTGGACGACATGGTAATATGTATAGTATGTATGTTTTGAAGACTATAGAGAAACAAGTGGAATGGCTTTTGGAAATGGATACGTGCCTCTGTATACTCGATGGATAGGTGCTTAAATAGGAAGATCGAATGGAGTAGGTGCGTTAATTCAATCAATGAGAAGAAAATGCATGGGAAGTTTCAGTCATCTCAGCTGTGCCCAGCTGGACCAACATTATTAAAGAATTAGTTGTTAAGAGTAATCAAGTTCGAGAGGGACACTCGTTTCTATGGACATAGATACTCGGTGCCTAGTCCGTGGATGGAAGAGTGACCACATTTCCTCTGACGTATGCTACCAAATTTTAAATAAATTTTATTTAATTTTATAATACTAATTTAATTATAGAAATAAAAACTAAATTTAAATTTACTATACAAACAAAATTATTTGAGACAAATAATATACGTTAATATTTTTTAAAAAAATTAATAAAATAACCTTAAATTTTATACAAAATTAAATGAAGAGGTATAATATTATTTAAACATGATTTACTTATATTTTATTAAATTTTAATTGAATTTTTATATTAATAAAATCTATAAATACTATATATGTCCACTGAATATATAGAATAATTTGCAAACTATATAATCTTAATAAAAATATCTGGCAAACTAATATTTAAGATTAAATTATAACGCTGCCTTTGATTACCAAAATTACTGAACTTTCGAACCTACCTAAAAACTCTCACCACCCCATTAGTACATGTTAGAGCAAGGTCAAAACTTGAAATCATGACACACAAGTAAAGTAACCAAATGGTGCAAGATAGTGCTTTGTAGCCCAGGCCCCAGTGTTATTTCACATTAGAGCAGCTTCCTTATCTAGAAGTGTGGAACTTGTTCTATTCTACAAGAAAATGTGACAGTAACCAATAATCATGCCTAACTTGAAAGAAGGTGCAGAGGTTTGGTTTAGTTGTTGGAAAGCTGGAACCAACATACCTAAAATGCATCAACATATGTCTTAGAATTAATACAGTGGTAGAAAAGAAACTAAGGAACTAAAAATGACGTTATGTTAGATAACTTGCATCTATTAATAGTGAAAGAATAAGTTTATAAACCAAAAGCGAAAATGTTTTGAGTTTGGGTAAAAGACTTAAATATCTTTTATAGTCTAAGAAACATTTTAAAAAAAGTTTAAAATTTAAAATTATCAAAGAATTTCCTTCTAATATTTTAAATGTTATGGAAATACCCTTTCTCTTAAAAAAATAGTCAAAACTATAAACATTAAACATAGACTAAAGAAATGATGTTTACATGTTGAGGTGGATGGACTTTATGCATATGATGAGAGAACTCGAAGATGGGATTATGAATTTCCATGGTCCAGCAGAAATAGTTTCGATTAGTCCATCTCTAGTTCATTGCATGGCTTCCATAGGAATCAGCGTAGGAGGAACGTATTGACCTATTCCAAAAGAACGCTGTGTTGTTATTCCCTTAACATTCAACTTATTTATTAATCGGAAAAGAGAAAAAAAATAAGTTGAATGTAAAGAATAACAGAAGCATAGCAATTTTCGGCACAGGTGTAAGAAGCAAAATTTCTCACACATTTCACTTAAAAATCGACTTCCACATGCTTAAAGTCCAAAGTATTATACAACGAGCAACTTTTTGTAGTTCTACTGCATAATTATATTAAGTTTTTCATTTTTGATATTTTAGTCCACGACCTATGAGTTAGTCATAAGTAAGAATGCTAATTCTCCGAGTTTGGTTCAAACTTAGAATTAAATTGGATTTCAACAAATTTTGAATGTGATTTAAGTTTAAACAAATAATTTAAAATTTGACTGAATCTTTTTATTATATAAATATAAAATTTTAAAAAATTAAAATAATATCATTATAATAACAACTTGAGCAGCTGTAAATTATATTTTTCAAATTCGATTAATCTTAATATTAAGTCCGAATCATATGCAACAGGAGTCCAACTAAACAAGTGAGATCAAATTTTGTTAATGTGATTGGATTTATAACCACCTCTAATTATAATAATAAAATTAATTATTTTCTTCTTTTATTTTTTAATGATTATCACTATTTTATATTTATTTAAATTAATTGAGTTTTTTTTTGGTACATCGGTAAGTTAGAAAACAAAAACTAAAAGAAAGATAACAAGAAAAATCAATGCCTCAAAAAACACACCCCTGAAGCATTAGCAGCTAGGTCGAGCAAGAGATCCGAAGGCGGAGATAACCATTCATGAAATTCTTGTCGATTCCTGCTTCCTCGTTTAGCAAGGGAATCTACTACGCGATTGCCTTCCCTTAGAGAGTGACGCCATAGAATATCCCAATCCGAACCTTTGCAAACAATAATATCAGCTATAATATTTGCCAAAAGGTGAAACAACCAATCCTCACTAGATATCAACCGCAGGGACTCTAAGGAGTCCGACACCACCATAATCTTTCTAAAACCATTGATCCAAGCTATTTGCAGCCCTGTCTTTATGGCCAATAATTCTGCCGTCATATTTGTCGCAACCCCAATATAACCAGCAAACCCACGCAGCCAGTGCCCATAATGATCTCTAAAAACATCTCCAATTTCAGGGTCTCCAGGATTATTTAAGGCATTACCATCAACATTCAAACAAATGTAATTAAGATCTGGGGCCAACCATGACACCCATCTTTGAACTGGAGCAGGGTCTCTTTGAAGACTACCAAAGCAACGACACCAATCCTGTATAGTCACAGAAAGAAGGGATTCTTGTTGAAATTTTGTCAAAGGAAACTCATCAAAGATAGCTTGATTACGCCCCGCCAAATAATCCATATGGTAGTTAAGAATATTATGTCACTATTATGATAAATACCATAATTACAAACCCTCCAGCTCCATTTTTTGAACCAAACTACAATTTTGGTATCCACTGGAACAAAGAAATCAGTAGGAACGACATTATTAAATGCTTTATACCAGAGATATGATACCTCTCTACAATCTCTAAAAAGGCACATCGTAGTTTCCACACCGCAAGAACAACTCCAACAAAGACCATTACTATCTAAGTTTCTTACCCATCTTAACTCTTGAGTATGAACTCTTCCGAGATACCAAAGCCAAGCCATAACACGAATTTTCTCGGGACCCTCAACTTCCACACCCAATCACAATTACTATTGTTATGAACAATATCCAAGTTCTCACTATTGTTCAGAACCCAATTATAGGCACTGTTAGCAATATCTCTACCATTAGGAGACTGACCCCAAATCCATTTGTCCTGAACTCCTACCCAAAGCGAACGATGAAGCCGAGGCAAAGTTTTTAATATCCTCATTAATGGGAGTTCGGAGCTTATCAAAATCCCAATCCCCATTATACTTAATAACATTACTGATCCTGAGCGCCATATCATCTCCAGCAATTTCCTCCACCAACTCTGCCAGCGGACCTAAATCGCTCCAAGAATCGAACCAGAACGAGGTGGAGGCACCATTTGATACTCGTCGTTTGAAAGCCCCCCAAATCTCCTTTAACATTTTCAGTAACCCCTGCCTCAGAGGAAAACCCTTCTTGCCATCCAACCATTTATCCACTTGGATCCCATTTGCATAATGATTTAAAAGAACTTGGGCCCAATATTTTTTTGGATGGGATATCAAGCCCCAAATAAGTTTTCTTAGCATAGATATATTGATTTTTCTAGAATCCCGCACGCCCAGACCACCCATCTTTCTTGGTTTCTCAACATCTTTCCAATTCCCCAAATGAAGCCCTTCTTGCCCAGCTTTAGCAAATGAACTCACGCACTATTTGATCAATTTTCTCACAAACATAGTTCGGAAGCCAAACTGTTTGCATTATATAGACCGGCAAAGCATTCAAAACAGAGTGAATCATAGTAATACATCTAGCAAGATTTAAGTGATTCATTTTCCAAGAAGACAACTTGTTATTCACCTTCTCCAGCAACTCATTATACATTTCCTTTTACCATTTCCTAAAGGAAATCCAAGATACTTTCCAATATCAGTCATAGCTCCGACATTTATCAAGCTTCCTAAAAAATTAAATCTGTCATGCTTCATAACACCTGACGGAAGCCACTTCGACTTAGACTCACTCACCTTCATACCCGATTCCTAACAGAACAAATTGATAATTCGACTAACGTCCTGACCCTGCTTCTGGTTAGCTTTCATGCAAAGAAGAACATCATCAACAAAAAACAAATGAGAAATCTTTAACCCCCCCCCCCCCCTTGAGCAGGCAATAGGTTTCCAATTATTACTAGTAACACTCTCATTAATCAAAGCGCCAAATTTCTCCATGCAAAGAACAAACAAATGAGGAGATAGAGGGTCCTCTTGACGAATACTCCTCCAGGTATTGTTACGAATTTTGAACCGTACCAGCCGAAAAACGGTACCGATACCAACATAGAAGGTATCGGTGATAAATTTCGGTCGGTACCGCCAATACTGAATTTTTTTGGGCCATTCCGCAAATAAATAATACTCCATGGACCATTTTGCAAAAAAACAAAATTGAACCTTAAAAATCTACCCCCCCCCCCCCGACTCTCCCTCTCATCTCTTCGTCTTTTCTCCCTCCTGCATGTCGCGCCGCAGCTCCCTCCGGCTTGCCTCGCCGCCTATCACCGACACCGTCGCCGCCTCATCCTTCTCCTCCTCCTTCTCTTCTCCTCTGTCTTGGAGTCGTGGAGTCGCGCTCGTCTCGCCGTCTTCAACCTTCATCCACGTCACCCGAAGATGTCGCCGTCTACTGAGGTCCATCGTCTGGCGTCCATTGCACACCCCACCGTGACCAGCAACCCACTCCTTGCGGCCTTCTTTTTCGTCCTCCTCACGACGTCAACCCGACCGTGACCCGACGTCGAACCAGATTGGTGAAGACTGGTTGTTTTGGCATTTTGATTTTTGCTTCATTTTCATGGCATTTTAAAATTTGTTGCTTCTGTGATTGTGTTGATTGTTGGATGATGGTAGATTTGGGGTTAAAAATTGGTGTTGTTGTGTTGGATTTGGGGAAAATTTTGAAGTTGATTTCGGT
>JAOTAX010000008.1:1132485-1153095 GCA_025629825.1 Erythroxylum guanchezii
TGATCATGATTTTGCCATTTATCATAGCATTAGCCTCAATCCCACCCCTATCTTAGAGCTTTCGGCGGCAACCAAAAGCAAAGGGCTCACTTTGGGTGGTGAAGTTGAGTTAGATGCAGCTTCTGGTTCGTTCACCAAATTCAGTGCTGGGATTGGGTTGAACGAGCTGGACTTCTCTGCTGCTCTTTTACTGTAAGTGTAGAATAAAACATGTCGTATGATAGATAATTTCCTTCAATTTTGTTAACAAGCTTTGTCTGCATAATAAGGACTTGGAAATATATTTGGCTTTACCAAATTTGGTGTTAGGACGGGCAAAGAGACCCTGAAGGCATCTTATGTTTGTTTTGTGAGTCCTGTACATTCAGTTGCTGCTGAGTTATCTCGTAGCCTTTCTTCCCACGAAAATAGTTTCACAATTGGAAGTTCTCATGCATTGGACCCATTGACTGTGGTTAAGACACGATTTTCTGATGGGAAGCTTGCCATGCTGTGGCAACGTGAGTGGAGGCCCAAGTCTTTGGTAACTGTTTCAGCAGAGTATGACTCCAGAGCCATCCATACTTCAGCTCTTAAGTGGGGTCTTGCTCTTGTTCTCAAACTTTGATGTATGAAACCTCTTTAATTATGTGGTCCGACGACTTGAATTGACCACTCCGATCTTGGTATAGTTTCTCCACAAGTCCTTGGAGGGTATGGAAACTAAAGAAATACTGGTGTGATAATGAAAAGTTTCAATTAGTGGTTGGGAAATTGGACTGGTTGTGCAAAATATGTTAGAGTTAATCACAACATTTGAAATTAGTATTATTATAAGTAATCTATAATTATATTTCATAAAAACATTGAAAATCCAAATAATATTTGGAAGGAAAAGATCAGAGTCCTAAATTTGAAGAAAAAAACAAATTCAGAAGGTCTGGGCTTTAGAGCAGTCGTTTGGATCAAAACGACACCGATTCAATCGTTTTTTCGTGGCAACGAATATAACAAAGCTTAATTGAAAGCGAACAAGAAGGCTCTCCCCGTATCCTTACTGCTTTATTGACTCCTCAGTATCCAGAAAAACACTTGCATCACTTTCCCGCGAAGAAAGCAAAAAGGGAAAAAAAATCAAAAATCAAAATGTCACACAGCGACACTATCCCTCTGAACGCGTCATCCCAATCAGACATCGACGAGATCGAGAATCTCATCAACGCCAGCGTCCAATCGGTCCCCGCTACGGTTCAACCCGCCCGCCCACGGAGTCCGCCCCGAATACCTGTCTCCAGCCTCCCTCCCCCGCTTCCACCGACTAATCAGAAGCTGCCGCCTGTACTGTCGGCTCCCCCTCCTCCTCCGCCTCCTTCTAGTACTTCTATCGGGTCGACAGGGTTCGGATCTGCCCCAGATACATTGACGGAGCCTGTTTGGGACACGGTGAAGAGAGATCTATCGAGAATCGTGAGTAATTTGAAGCTTGTGGTATTCCCCAACCCGTATCGGGAAGATCCGGGCAAGGCGTTGAGGGACTGGGATCTATGGGGCCCCTTTTTCTTTATTGTGTTTTTGGGTCTTATTCTCTCTTGGTCTGCTTCGGTTAAAAAGGTGAGTTTTAAATTTCTAAACAACGATTTCGTTCTAGTAAATGTGATTAGTAGCTCTTTTTAGATCTTATGTTACTGTAATTGTTCTGATTTGAAATCCTTTTCAGCTATGTAATGAATTAGTAAACTGAACAGTAATGAAATGTGAAATCTTTGTCAGCTATAGAACGAATTAGTGAAGGTGAACAGTTAGGAATTTTGAAAATTTTGAGAAATTCCTTATTCATATGCTCATTAATAGTCAGAGGCAATGCTTTTTTCGAGCCTAGATATGTGTAATTTGCTGGACGTATGTTCAATTTTGTATGCTACCCAATTGATCATACTCGTTCTTTCTTGATTGAAATGACCATTAGTATATCTGAATATGTACGGCGAGCGTTTCATGTTCTTCAGCACACACTGTTCCTGTTTTCTATGTTTCCGCGTCTACGAATCTTGTCCTTTCGAAATTTGAATTTTTTGCTTTTTTATTTAAAGAAACCTATTTAGATTTTTGAGTTATTTTGACATTTTTCTTCTTGTTGGTGCAGTCTGAGGTATTTGCTGTGGCATTTGCACTTCTTGCTGCAGGTGCTGTCATCTTGACATTGAATGTTCTGTTATTGGTAAGTCATTCGCTCTCTTTTGAGTGTGTGCGCATTTGTGTGTGCTGCTGGTGCTTACATTGCATTAAACACCAGTTAAGCTCGACTTTATGTTTTAATCAGTATTCTTTCTTAAGGATTTGGTATGTCACCACGTTTTTAGTTCCATTCATTTTTCTAAAGGACGGAAAGTATAACGCGACATGATAAAATATGATGTTTTAAAATAGTGAATACATGACTAGTTGTTTCTTCTTTATGTCACTTCAGGGTGGACATATTATCTTTTTCCAGAGTTTAAGCCTACTCGGGTATTGTCTCTTTCCCCTAGACATTGGTGCCCTTATCTGCTTATTGAAGGATAACGTGGTTCTGAAGGTGATAGTGGTATGTGTAACCTTGGCTTGGAGCTCATGGGCTGCTTACCCATTCATGAGTTCAGCAGTCAATCCCAAAAGAAAGGCCCTTGCACTCTATCCCGTCTTTTTGATGTATGTATCTGTTGGCTTTCTCATCATCGCCATTGATTAGAGCATCCTCAATATTTACACAGAATTTTGGCAAGTCAGTGCAACTGACGTGCATGAGTACATAGAAAAATTAGTGATGATTATATTTTTTCCTTTTGTTTCTTTTTCCATTGACCATTTTTGGGACAACATGTTTACAACACAATCTGAAAATGTTATACGAGTATGAAACTTTATTGTACTTCACTGCCTTTCTGAAAGAGGGGGAATTTGGAGACACAAGCTCAGAGAGCACTCGGAGACAACCTGAAGGTGTATGTATATATGGGCATTGAATATGGTTTTGTTAAGAATTTGTTATAATTATTTTTGACATATGTTGACCATTATTATCCCATCACAAGCTATACACCATTTTACTGTAAAAAAACAACTTTGGATGAAGAATGTTTTTTCAAGCTCAAAGATTATCTTTATCACAAGTAATTGAAGTTTTAGAGGAAGATATAGAATTACTCTAAATTCAGGGGCTCATTCATCAATGGGTCTCTTGTTGCATAACTTCAATTCAAATGTTCAGCAGCACCAGTAGGTTAATTCAGAATTGCCGTATCTGTTTTTCCTTTAAAATATATTATTATAACTTAAAACTAGAGCAGGATACAAGGAAGTGGCATGTATTTCTCAGACTAAACGTAAAACATTGGTGACTTATTGATATATGCTTCAGAAACATATTCTATCTTGTTTTTGATTATTTTGTTCTATTTACCGATATCTCTTCTCTTAAAAACAAAGGAAAAAAAAAAAGATTCTTCTTGCTTCCTCGACGTACTTGTATGTGCAGAGTAAACTTTGTACGTGCAAAAATGTCTGTAACCCTACAGCTGTAAAATATGCTGTTTAATTTGTGACCATAGTTTTGTTTTGGTTTACGGGTACGTACGGTCATGCTGAGACAAAAAATGACAGAGATGAGAGAACATACATAGGGTTGAGATTGGTTTACTTGTTGGGAGAGCTTTACTTGCAAATGTGGGAATTCGTAGGGTTGGATGTTTTTGGCATGTGAAGGGACCAGTTGAAGTAGAAATGCAGAAAGGAAAAGATTGTAGCGAAGCAGACCCTAAGAGAAGATGATTCTCTCTTTGTCTTTAACATTAAAATAAAAAAACCATATGCAGAGCAGAGGGCGATAGAGTTACAGGAACTAGTGACAGACAGAGGTAGATCTCTGGGACAATGAGCCTATTCATGACCCTTCCCCTCCCTACCAATTAACCTAACCTAACCTAACCTAACCCAAGAAAACAAACAAAACCATACATAACTGGTGAGATCCACAGACTGCCCAGAGATTGGTTCGTATCACTTGAAAAAAGCGTATTGTTTTTTAATTTCGTCTTATATTTATTACTATATACAAGTAATGTGAGGAAGAGATTGCTTATAAACGTTAATTAGCAGTAAAAATCGCTGAAGTACAAGGGGAGATCACATTTATACACATATTGGAACTGATATGCATTATTTTTCTTCATCAATTAAACACAAATGGTCCATTGTAGACCTGCAAAATGGACGGCACCTACATAGAGGAATCAGGAAGTAGCGATGGACATTTGGACCCTCTTTTTCTGAACAACATATGTTGAACACGTAGCATGAGGAAGAGGACTCTAGCTTCTTTAAATACTGGAGTACTATTAGTTGGTGTCGCTTTATATATATATACCTACTGTATCTTAAAAATCTTATCCAGACAAAGGGTTGTTCACTTTTCTTTTCATAAATGAAATTTATTACGAAGGTAAAACTTACAAGGGCAGAAATAAAATTTTCGTGTCTCAGACGATTCAGACAGGGCTCCTCTGCACAAACCCATCATAACAAACCTATACGTTATTGTGTAGTATCATTATGGGGTCAGCAGTTTTCAGAACCATCAGGACTTGGACAGGTGGGATTTTAATTAGATTAAAATTAATTTTCTAATCAAAATCAAGGAGGTTAAATTGACTGAAGGGAGGATATCCGATACGTAATAATAAACAAACAAAATCTCAATCTTAAAAAGATTTTTCTCATGAAACTTTTGAATTGGACAGGACTGAGAGATTCCAGCACTCATAACCCATTTTGATTTTTTTTCCTGTTAATTGAAATGTTTTCACATGTGAGCCTAAAAGGTGTAGAGGGATATAGGAGAGTTCCCTTTTCAAGATGCAAATTTAATTCACTGGATTTAATACAATAAGATGGTTGTTTCTTAATTTGGAAGAGGAAATGCTTTTCTTGGCAAGTGGCATGCATAAATCTCAATCAAGTAATGAACTTTGGACAGAAGTTTCCTTCTTTCCAAACATTTTTCATTGAACTGGCAACTACTTGGAAATTTGTTTGTTTATTTAAGAAAGGTAATCTCTTTTTTTTTTTAATTTCACAGTGCTCAGCCGAAAAGACTTGTTCAAATTCTCTAGGAAATATGTCCAACAAAACCTCCTGTAAATCACTCAAGTCCAGCCTCTCCAACGCTACCAACATATAGGGTCCATCTCTGATCTTCTCCAACCCAAAACTCCAAATACCCTTTTTGTTCTTTTCCCTCTCTCCAATTGCTGTTTTCCTTGTACTTGTATGATATGTCCCTCTCTTGGCCACCCAATGCATCTCAATCTCCTTTGCTCTTTTAATGCCTTTTACTTTATTCCCTCTCTCCCTCAGCACATTTTCTAGCGTCCATCAAAGTTCCAACTTTCAAACCCACCACCACTTTCTCTATAAATTGAGCAAAGGCTTCTCTGCTAAAATCCAAGAAGAGAGCTCAACTCTTACTGTCTTCCCTTCTTGTGTTCAAAGTTGATGACACAATTAACACACATCCAACGCCATTCCTCTCCAGCTTAACACAAAGATTCAATCTTTTCAGCTTTTTGTGTCAACAATCCACTCCAAAAGGCCATCCTGACATAACAAACTACGAACAGAAGAAAGCAACCAAAATGAAGGAACATTGGACATCTTTGGCTTCAGTTCTGGGTGTGTTGGCCTTTTGCCAGAGTCTCCTCCAAGCTTTATTTCCACCGGAACTCCGCTTTGCTACTCTCAAATTCTTCAACAGGGTCTTCAACATGTTCTCTTCATATTGCTACTTTGATATCACTGAGATCGATGGGGTCAACACCAATGAGCTCTACAACGCTGTGCAGCTCTACTTAAGCTCCTATATTTCGATCTCCGGTAGTCGTTTGAGCCTCACACGAGCTCTCAACTCCAGCGCCATAACTTTTGGTCTCACGAACAATGACACCATCATCGATACGTTCAATGGTGTGACAGTTCTCTGGGAGCATGTTGTGACTCAGAGACAAGCTCAGACCTTTTCATGGCGTCCATTGCCTGATGAGAAGAGAGGATTTACACTACGGATTAAGAAGAAAGACAAAAGCTTGATTCTCGATTCATATCTTGATTACATTATGGAGAAGGCTACTGACATCAGAAGGAACAATCAAGATAGACTTCTGTATACGAATTCAAGAGGTGGGTCGTTGGATTCAAGAGGACATCCATGGGAGTCTGTTCCATTTAAGCATCCGAGTACTTTTGATACTCTTGCTATGGACCCCGTGAAAAAAACAGAGATCATGGAAGATCTGAAAGATTTTGCAAATGGACAAGCGTTTTATCAGAGGACCGGAAGAGCATGGAAGAGAGGTTATTTGCTTTATGGACCTCCTGGAACTGGGAAATCGAGTATGATTGCTGCTATGGCAAATTATCTTGGTTATGACATCTATGATCTAGAATTGACAGAGGTTCACAACAACTCAGAGTTGAGGAAACTTTTGATGAAGACAAGCTCGAAGTCGATAATTGTCATTGAAGACATCGATTGCTCTATTAATCTGAGTGACCGAAAGAAGGCTAAAGGTAACAACGGGTCAACGGGAAGGAGTTACTATGAACCGGATATGCGATCTGGGTCGGGTTGTGGAGGTGCTTCTGGTGGAGAAGACGGTGGAAATTCGATAACCTTGTCAGGATTATTAAATTTCACTGATGGTTTATGGTCATGTTGTGGCAGTGAGAGGATTTTTGTGTTCACAACAAACCACATTGAGAAACTAGACCCTGCATTGCTTAGAAGTGGGCGAATGGATATGCACATTTTCATGAGCTACTGTTCCTTGCCTGCATTGAAAATTTTGTTGAACAATTATCTCGCGTATGAGGAAGGCGACTTGCAGGATGAGCTGTTGAAGCAGTTGGAGTATGTGATTGATAAGGCAGAGATGACTCCTGCTGATGTCAGTGAGGTTTTGATCAAGAACAGGAGACACAAGGAAAAGGCCGTGAGTGAGCTAGTCGAGACATTGAAAGAAAGAGCAGAAAGAAACTTGAAGGATTTGAAGAATAGTGGTGTGAGAGAAGGGGATTTCGAAGGTTTTGAGGACGAAGAGCAAGAGAAGAGAGCACTGGAGAGTCCTAAAGATGGTTGTGACTGTGATCAGGAAAGTTGCAACAAAGAAGATAAGGAAGAGAAAATCAACTAGTGAAATAAGATTTGCCTCTTTAAAGTGTTTTAGAAAGGCAACGGTGATAAAATGCAAATTGGGTGAATCGATTGGAGTATTGAAATCTTCAAAATTTTGTTGGTGGAAACTGTTAAAGAAAGGGATAACATTAGATCCTCCAAGTTTTCTATATCTTGTGGCCAATTAATATAATGAAGTAGTATTGTCCCTACGTGACAAGTGGAGAAGCTTATTTTGAAGAGGGTCTTGGTTGGCCATGTGGGATTTTCGCTTCTATGTTAAAAACTTTTGTACCTACTCTCTTATCAATCTATGCCTTTCTTATTCTATGCACATGCACACACGTCCTATCGTGGGATTGGTGTCGGAATAAGGCTAAGGCCTTAAGGTACATGTGCCAACTAGCAAGTGTTTAAGTGCATGCTTGGGTTGGGAAGCACATGGAAGTAGTGCATATCCCAATTGCAAGTTTAATTTGTGGTGCTGAGAGATCTCTGAGATATACCCTTTCGAAAGCTCTTTTTCCTATTCCTTTTGCCCTTTTGATTGGCGGTGGTGCTGAGTCATAGTGTCATACACCAAACTTGGCAATTAGTAAGGTTGGTGAAGCAGAAAGTAAAACGTGGAGGCTCTGTGAAAGAAGTGTTTGCCTGAGATGGGAGAATTTAGGCTTAAGTTGATTAATTGCCTTGAAAGCCCTTTTATTTATGTTTCGCCTATGCTTAACCATAGTGATTAAAATCTCTACACCGGAATTTACCACTATCTTTAATCTTATTGGTACAATATAAGAAATTCAGTACAAAAAATAAATAAAAATTAATTATTAATTATCTAAGATATGTTTAACAGCTTAATGTAAGACGCCATCAATAAAATATCAAATAAAATTATAAAATTTTAATTAATAAAGCTTTTGAAATCTTCATTGATCGTGAGTTCTACACATATCATTGAGTGGGGAAAAGAAGAAAAGGTCTCATGACATCCTCAGTTTTTTCTTGAAAACTTTTCAACTTGGTACTTTGGCTTGTCCTTTTCCAATTATGCAAAAGTATTTAGTAATAACATCACGAGGAGGACATAGAAATTTTGTGGATAGGATCAGAGGGGCAATTTCGGTGCTGAGATCAACGTAATTGAAAAGGGGAAGCAAGTAACCTATCCAAGGATTTCATGTTGGAAAAAAGAAGGATTGAGTAGCTAAAGTGAACCAAAAAGTCTACTCTTACAATGAGAAAAAGGTTGGCACTTGATTTTGCTGTTTGTTTTGTTTTTTGGTCCATTGAGTTGGAAAGGCATTTGATTGTCCAGCTAACACCAAACAGCTCGAAAGTTACAACCTTCGCTGTTACTCACAAAAACATAGAAACCAGATGATTTTATAAACCAAAATTTACGTTATATTATTAAATCTTATTTATATATTTATATAAAATTTACATAAATAAATAAATAAAATTGATTGAAATAGGGTTAAGTTATTAATCACGCAAAGCAGAAATTAGATGATTTTATAAATTAGTTTTTATTCTGTTTCATTAAATTTTATCCACATATTTATATAAAATTTACGTAAATATATGAATAAAATTGATTAAAATAAGGTTAAAATACGGTTTATGATGAAAAGCATGCCCTAATTAATATGCGAAGGAAATTAAATGATAATGACATATCCAACTTTTTCTTCTTCCCTATTCTCTCTATTTAGATGTACAAAACTTGAACAGTAATTAATTAATCCAGAAGTGAATCGAATAATAATAATTTGACAATAATGTTCGGATTTAGCAGTTTTCATGCCCACTTTATATGATTCATAAATAATAACAATTATTCTATTATATACTTCGTCTACTTTCATGTAACTCATAAAGTCTAATAGCATCGTAATCATATCAATGTGGTCCTTTTAACTTTAGTTGTGGCATATATGCCAATAGAATAAGAAAAAGAAAAACCAGCGGTGATCAAAATATCACATGCATGCAAATTAGTGTTTATAAAAAATATATATATGCACTTGGCTGTTTTTTGTTTCCAACGTACATTATTGTTTTGAAGGAGAAACATATATATTAAGAAGAATAATGCAAATGTTTTGATTAGTTTTGAAGGCATGGTCTACGAATTATTAGTTTATATCCTACAACCATTCAACTGGTTGTAGTTTAGTGACAAAATTATTTAAAAGCATTATTTATCTTGTACATGTTTACGTGTATTTGATAAAGTTCATGAAATATTTATACATTGCAAATGGAATTTTAGTGAGATTATAATTATGAAATTCATATTGTATTTACATATTAACCCTAAATTGTTTATAGTCATTGTTCTATTAAGACTTGATATTTTTTCTTATGAAGTAAGTAGTTGATCTCATAGACTAAAGTATGTGTAGATGCTTATTAGAAAACAAGTTTACTAAACCGACCTGATATGAGAAAGTCCATTTAGAATGTTACTTATATGTCTATAAAAATTCTTATTGTGATGATTGTATAAATGATCATTTGACTTGAAGTTCTAATTTGTATAGGAATTATTATGGTTTGATACTACTTATGACATATTATAATTATAGATCATTCAGTCGATAATCATTAGATGTATTATGAACTATACAGAGATAGTTGTGTAATCAAGATATGATTCATCACCGTAAAGTAATTAGGGAGAATGTTCTATTGTTCTCGATTAGTATTGATTCGGAAAAGTCTTAGTCAAGGTGAAATGGCTTTTTATAAATAGTTTACAAATGTCATTAATTGAGTCAATAGTTAATGACGAAGAATTAATATTATTGGACTCAAAAAATAGAACAGACATTAACTAATTTCATGTTCTATATTTCATCGAAATATTGTATAATGAAATGATTGAATTATACGAAAAAATCATACACGGAAAGATATGTCAAAACTACTCTGACATTCATAAACATTTGGATAGTCATGATGCGTTGTCAAACGTCAATCTTGATCTATGATTATAAATTATTTAATTGAATAATTAAATATGTTCTAATTATGAATTAAAATTAAAATTAATAATTATTGTCAACATATTTAGGAACTTAATGAGTTACGTAAAGAACGAGTTGAAGAGAGCAAAGATATTTTAATCAAGTTAGATTTAATTGTAAAGTTTGAGAAACTTTATGATTAAATATAAGATATTGGTTCTTATATGGGCATAATTAATATTTAATTAGAATTATTTGTAATTCTAATTAAAGTTTAATTGAAATTAGAATTAAATTTTAATTAAATTATTAAAACGTCTGAAACTTATTATAAATAGGCTTAAACTCTAATGAAACTAGCACTTATTGCTTAACCCTCTCTGTAATCTATAAAAGTTACAGAGTTTTCTTAATATGTTCTGTTAATACTATTAAAGATCGGACACTTATTTAGCTACAATGGTTGAGATGAATTAGTTTTGAAAACAGTTCATAACATACGATAAGAAAAAGATCAAACTTCGAAATAAGGTATGAATTAAGATTCATGCTTTATTATGATTTATACGTTAATCATTTCATAAAATTAAAGTGCTATTGATTTTTAGGAAATAAAAAATGCGAAAAAAGTTTTGTAATTATTTTGTAACGGTCGGGATCAGATTCCGTTCCAATTTTCCAACATGGATTTCTCACTAATATCAACTTCAATCACACTCAAGGACAAAATTATACACACACACATACATACATACATACATACATATATACATACAAATACATACATACATATATGTATATATATTATAAATGAGAACTCTATACATATATCACATTATTCAAGAGGAATGCACTAGCGAATTTGGGCAGATGTCAGTCTCAAAGTAGGGATCCTTATATCCCACATTCCCTTTCATCGTAAAACTTATTGCATAATAGTAGTCTGATGGCCAAACCTCCGTAGCGATATATATTGTCTCTATCACATATGTTTCTAGTCTGAACTTTCATTACAACAAGCCACAATAATTTGTCAAAAAGACTAAACACATCAGAACTTTTCATGGCATTGATGACTACTGAAATGTATCGCACTCGATCGATAAAGACATCTTCCCTACCCACTTCGCGATCCATGCGTGATACAAAAATATATGTGCATTATGTATATATATTCTCTTTTTCATTGACAGCAATTCATACAACATCTTTTATTCCGATTGTTCGCCATTAAAAACATTGGAATGCCCCACAAAAGGACATAAAATTGACTGGTAAGGTTGGCAATTCCCTTACCGACAACTAGTACTCCGATGCTGCCCTTTGCCGGGCATTTTCAAGTAAAGCATAAGTTCGGTCGTGCCCGTGATTAGATCCTACATTTTTTTCCAAAGAGAGGATCTTAGACCGGTCATTGAGTTATGAACTCCTGGAATTGGTGGAAGTGGGAAAGGTTTATGCGACAATTAAAATTCATTGGCTAAAAATCGTCAAAATGAGAATCAAATCCTTCCTTTCTTCGAGCCTTCCACCAAACACGAAGCAATGTCCACCAATTCAGGCCACATTTTGCTCGAATGATCATAAATTGGACATGCTCAAACTTAGTTTAAAATAGATTCTCTGGAATTAAATCACTCGCAAGGATTAACGAATGCCATATTGGCTTTCTCTATACTCCCGATTGGGTAAATATTAATATTTAATGGTTTAAATAAACTGTTATTGCCTACTAATTTGACTGCACTATAACCAATGATTAAAATAAATAAAAATATAATATAATACTATATACTACCTGGTAACTTCTGACAGGGGTTCAACCGTTCAAGCAAAGAAGAGTGTAATCTACCTCAGAATCTTTCATAAGCATTCAAATAAAACTTTTTGAGCAGTCACTTTGAAAATGAAGCATAATCTACAGAATCTTTGCGCATTCCCTTCAAAAAGAAAAATCCAGCATTGACATAGATGTCTGAAAGAAGAAAAGAGAACACGAAGACAGAAGCAAGTACGACTTGTGATGTAGTCTTGGAGACGGATGGCTGAGGTTCTTGCAGATGGTAATAGAGACAGGTAGCCAACTCACATACGAATTCAATATGTTTGTTTTTAGATCCACGTATCTAATTTTTAAATAAAAGCTTAAAGTGTTAAAATATTTATTATCATTTTTCAAGCCGAAGGCATACATTGGTCTCAAGGAGCCACCACGAATAAGAATCAGTGCTAGTGTTTTCAAAAATAAGAATCCATCTTAAATTTTTTATATATCAATCGTCAAGAATTAAGTATTTAGACTAAAATGTACGCAAAATACATACAGCCGTTGAATTATTCTTTTCAAAAGTTGTGAAAAAGAGATTGGATTCGAGCAACCTTTTTACGTGTACATGCCGTGTTAATCTCCACGTTGAACGCATCTTGCATGTCTGAAATGGGTTCGTCAGCTTTTTCCTTTTCTCTCTTTCCCAACTCTCCATTTTTAGTTCCCAAGAGCTGGGAACAGTGAATTAACCAAAATCAGAATATACTTTTTGACTACTCTTTTGCTTTTTTAATTAAAAATTGTTACAATAGATTTATCATTGAACTGAAGGCAGGATGATAGATAAAAATAAAACACAATTGTGTTGTAATCTATGTGCCACCAAGATTGTGGATATAACATAAACCACATCAGACATCGATCCTTTGACACGGAGAGGTTGGAGTTGACTAATGTAATAAGAGGATGAATGGAAGAAAATATTACACGCAAGCGCCCACATACAGATAACAACGAGGAAGATACTAAGCGATCTCGAAGTAGACATGTTGAGAAACGAAGAGTCAATATTGTCAGCAGAAGTTAGAACTTAGAACAGTCAATATTGTCAGCAGAAGTTATCTCTGAGTTGTTACCTTAACAGAGATTAGTCTCATGTACATGACAAATGCCAAACATAAAAGGGCAAATTCAAGCATTGCTGCCCAGTTACTGCAGAATTAGATAACCATCAACCACATGTCAATAGCAAGTGAGATAACCATCAACACATGTTAACAAATAAACCAAAAACAATAATCCAAGACTTTGTTTTGGTGGTATAGAGGCAATTGTACTTTTAAAGATACTAACTTTTGTATTGTTATCATGCCAAATAATAAAATTACTATAGATTACAGGTGATAATAAACCTAGCTCCCTAAGATTTAAACTTGAATTAAAAAATTTTTTAAGTTCAATTTAACTTATTTTAGCTTAATTGTCTATGATTAGTCATATTTGAAAATTTTGTTAAATCCAAACCTAATCAATTTTGAATATCTAAATTCAAATTCATTCAATTTATATTTGACTTATTAATTAGATTCAGAATTAAAGCTTTGTTGTCATGTTTAATTGAGAGATTAGTAATAGAGGTGGGTTTCCTTTTAAACGCAGGTCCGGTTGTTGAAATTCACAGAAAAGGCCAGGATACAATTTCCTTGTCAGGTTGTTAACCTTTCCCTCCATTTTCTCTCCAGGAAAGTTTCCAGTTCAACTTTTTACCAAGTTCAAAACCTGAATCAGGAAAAGGGCCTTTACGAATATTTCTGAACTGGTACCAGTCATCCCTGTTTAATCTTTGTGGTGGTCCTTTTCATCTCGAGCTTATAAATAACTTGAATCAGAAGCCGACCTTTGATGGGCTCTATATAGTAAATGGCCCAATCCAACAAACCTGTATCATTGGATCTCTCTCGATTAGTAGGTCTTGTTTCCTTCCTGTTTGCCCTGCGATGGGTGATAATGTATGACATGGTATATTTTCAGTATAAATTGGCCATTTTTCTTAATCTACTGAGCATGCATTTAAAGATAATTTCAGCTGATGGAGTGATGATATCAATCCCAGCTTATCTCCAAGAAAAATTTAAGATCACAACAACATCAAAAGTGTAATAAGATTCCTCATAAACTTTCCATATTGCATGTTCGACACAATTACAAATAGCGATCAACGCAAGTTGGTGCCCTCTATCATAAAAGTTGTTACAAAAAGCAATGAATGTTCAGAAGTAGCTAAACAAGGATGCTAGAACTCAAGACCATGTTCACGTGCTGCTTCAGCAATGGCTTTTACTCGTCCATGATACGGGTATCCACCTCGATCAAAGGCGACTTTACTAATTCCTTTCTCCAAACAGTATTTTGCAATGAGTTCACCAACCCTCTTAGCTACATCCTAATGTAAAAAATGATGCATTCAGAACATAAACATAAATGAGCAGAAATCAGATGAGTAGGTGAGCAAAGGAACAAAGAAATGAACATTGAAAAGTTGGTGAGAATGTCCAATCAGATGCAGAAGACAGTTAAACCTAAGCTAAGAGTTACCCGACTAAAGTTTCCGACAAAGCTCACACTATCGAAAGAAAAGGATCAATTAACTAGTTGGCTAACAAAATATGCAGATGCAGTAGACATCTCAGACACTAAACACATTGGCCTAGTACTGGCCCAGGCAATCCCTATGTTACTTTTGCAAGCTTACCAGGGTTGGACCAGCACTGCAGTCAAACTCTTCTGAGAGAGGCTTCTGCATTGTAGAAGTTGAAGCAAGAGTGTGCATCTTTGTATCATCAATCACCTGGACATAAAGATGCTTGTTGGAGCGGAAGACACTTAACCTTGGCCTATCTGGAGTGCCTTCAACCTAAACGAATTATAATCTTCAGAAATGGTTAATCTGTGTTTATGTCAAGTTGAAATCATCAGTTTAGATGAAGTGATGATATTACACAAATATTTACCAACCCTCAAGGCAAAGAAAGAAGAAAAGCACTCCAACATAGCAAGCGTTGGATGTCATTGCATTAATTAGATGCACAGTAATTAAATCTTTTCCCCGGAGATCGTGTCACTTGAAAATATTATCCAGGATATGACATAAGAAGCTTGACACCGTCAATTTTTTTCAGAGATGATGAACACAACTCTAAACTAACTTGTATCATCTACATATGGCTCAAAATTCTCACATGGAGAGTTTGAGACCAAAATTAAGCTATCTCTAGACATATGTATCTCCTAATTGAGGCCTTCAACAGTTAGAAATGTCTCCCGATCTTCCCAAGTACAACAGTCAACACTGGAACAATAAATCACATAAAACAAATCTTCCCATGGATCATGTTGTGCTTGAATGACAGATTTTGAACCACACAGTTCTTGAAAGATAATGACGAGCCTAACTCTTTTCCCATATCCTAAAGATTCAAGCTTTATCATTTTATAGAAGAAACCACCACATTTCGCATGAGCTGACACAATTTCATCTAAACAGACTGTAAAAGCCCAAAATAACCGTGTTCACAGAATCAGGGGGAAGGGAACTAAGGACAGGAAATAGACTATAGAATTCTTAGTAAATAGTAATAAATGTTTCAGATAAAACTCGACCACTCTGCAAGTTGTTGCAATTGCGGAGTTAAACAAGACTTAGAAGTGCCTGTGAACAGTTGATAATCCTAATAAACTTAAACGCACTAAAATCAGTTGATAGCAAGCACAACACCGGCAGCGAATGATTTGAGCACAAAAACAAGTCAACAATTTGCAAACTCCAGATGGGCAGGACACTATATGACTAAAACGGTTACCTTTTTTCTGATACGCTGGTGGCGGGCAATCCTGTTTTCTTGTCTTGTTCTGGCCTTTGCTTCAACACTCACCACGCTCGGACTTGGATTCTGACATGGTCTCGAATGAGAAGACGGCGGCGCTGCCACCAATGTCGAGAAATGGTGAACTCTGCCACCAAGAAACGAACTCCAAAGTGCCATCCTCTTTCACCTGCCAACGAGATAAGGATACTGTCTTTCACCCAGTTCCTCAACTTCTCTTATGCTGGAACATGTGGTTTAGTTTATGAAATTCCTGTTATGCCATAAGTACCCTTAGCGTGCAATACGACGTAGTCTCTTGATCTCTTTCTGACAGCCGAGATAGCGCGAACTGGGTGGAACCCGTTTACCCGGATCGATATCCTTAACCCTTATCACCCGGTTGAGTCGGTTCTGATAATTGAACCGGCCCAAGTTTCAGTGGCAGGTGTCTCAGTCTAAACAGTGAAGTAGACATTTTTCCCTGCTTGTGCTAGCCGATTAATTTGTACCAACTCCAAGACTCGACCTTTACTTAAAAGTGAGCTCATCCATGGAGGAGAATAAGGTAGACCCAGAATTTGTCGTACTTGTTTCATTCTTCTTTTGCTTTTCTCGTTTTTGTTCTGTATCTTATCTGAGGTTTTTTCATTGCCCTGCTTAGTGGCCCTAGGAATTCATGGTAAAACGAAAGAAATATTCGAGTATTTTTTAATTCAAACATCAGAATATATACCCTATTATCACTGGATCATACTTAGGCTGTTATTCTTCTCAGTTAACTTCATTGCACTGATACATGCTCTTTCTTCCTTGCTTTTTCTTTTCACTTTTTTTGGGCTTATATGCCACCATTGAAAATTAAAACTTGAAACCATCTCTAGAAGATTGTTGTTTTAGATATTTGTAGTACTAGGTGGACATTGTGGAACGCGATTTCCTCTTCCTTTTTTTTCTTATATGAACCTTTTATCTAGCGTATTTGTTTTTGTATGTTTTAGCTCTTGAATAAGCTTGTAATCCTTTGAGTTGCACATAAACGGTGAAGGGCATTTATGCAGAATGCTATCTCAAGTTTGTGTGGATTACTCTCAGTTTTATGTAACTCTGTTTTTAACCCTTCATGAAATAATTATGATTTGCTTCCAGTTTTACAATAGAAGGAAATAAGAATCTAACTAGAGAAAGCTTCTTTTGTTCATTACAGCTACGTTCCACAGATGAGAACATAATGACTGGCGGTACTTGTATAATAGTTATTGAACTCTCTGAAGATGACTCCTTTTTTGATCAAAAGAAGGTGAGACTTGAGAAAATTAACTTTGCAACGTTTCTTTCTAGTTCTTCATTTAAAATGTGCTAGGGTAATGAATTGATGAAATATGGTATTGTTTGGCAAATTTGTATTTCAGTAAATTACCTGTTACTTGTGTAATTTTTGTTTTTCTGCAGAGTTATAGTTGTAGAATGTTTCAGCTTCAAGGAGGTGAAACATGCAAGAAAATACAGTTGTCTAAAAACTTATGCATATTATCTTAAGATCTAATACTTGAGATCAAATTACTTAGCTGTTCTTTTGTTTTCTTTTCTTGGCTAATTCTTTTTTGTACTTTTCCTTTGAGTAGGATTTACTGCAGAGTAAGGGCTTTGACATCCAGGAGAAAATAGAGATTGAGGGCTCTTCATCTTCTGATCAAATTGCTATCAGTTTGGAAAAGATGCTTCAGATAGCAAGAATCATAAATTTGGATGAGGTAATAGGAATGCAACTTCTTCTGTTGCCTATATTTCATTACTGTGCAGAAATGTGAGAAAGTGCTGAAACATGGAAATGGATCCTACTGGTGGGTTCAATTGCTATTTTCCTTCTGCTTATGATGCAACATTTTTTGGTATAAATTCTTTAAACAACAGAGGATTGCAGCTTCCATTGATTTTGTGAGCTTACTACGTCAGTGGCTCATTCTGTTGTGGCTTTCGGAGTGCAGATAGAACTTTATTTTGGGGAGAACGAATGTTCATCAGTTGAATTTTGGAGCGACAGAAATGAGGTGGAAGCTCTCAATTCTGTCCTTTCACTCGTTAAAAGTTCAATCTCTAGTAAAACGTGCTTGGACAAAAATCCCTTGCAAGCTTTACAAGATGCGATCATTTATAGGATTGGGAAGTTGGTGGAAAAGAGGAAATTGGAGATTTCATTTGATAGAAGCTACAAGTGCGATAAAGAAAAATGTTTACTAGAATGGGGAGAACAGAATGGTGTAAAAACACGGCTGGAGATAGCTTGTAAGTCTCTAGTATTTGAGATAAGCATTCTGTGCCAATTAACAAGTAAATACTGTTTTATTTTAGTTTTACCCTTATAGATATTGAAAGGGGTTAGAAATAGAAGGGCAGCTTTCTATGCTGGAAGAAAATGACAAATATATTGGTTTGATAAATACTTTCTTCATTTAGGCATAGAAGGAGCAGGAAGAGGGGCCATAGCGACTGAAGATCTGAAAGTTGGAGAAATTGCTTTGGAAATTCCTTTGTCAATTATCATTTCAGAGGATCTTATCTGTAATTCTGACATGGTTAGTTTCATTATCTACCATCACAAAAATGCTTTACAGTTGTAATTTTAAATACATTCTGTTTACAAGCTTGAAGAGAATATCTTCAGAGAACAGAAGGAAGAACTAAACCATCTATTTGAGAGACTTACCTGATATATATGATGTGGGAAATTAATCTGATATATCAACCTTCAAAATTGTAGCATTGGGAAAGTTTTGTAGAGTTAAATTAGTTGTTTTAGTTTGTTTTTATATTTAATTAAGCTATTATCATGAGAAATCCACAATATCTTCTGTTGCATCGATTACATAGAGATAGCTTAAAGACATAAATCTTATTGCTTCTTGTTTGATGGAAATGGTTTTAGGTGCCTTGCTAATTAGCATACACAAGTTTTGTTACCATATGTATGAGGGAATGTGTAGAAGCTCAACTAAGAAAATATTAAGGTGATTGCCCTCAAAGGAGACATGATATGATTGTATGTCAGCACTTTAAAAAAAAACTGCAAGTCCACAGATTGTAGTTCAATATCCTTAGCTCTTTGCCTGGTTTCTTTGCAGCATCATCTATTAGAGCAGATTGATGGGATCTCAACTGAGACTATGCTATTATTGTGGAGCATGAAGGAGAGGTACAACTGCAATTCAAAATTCAAGATCTACTTTGACACACTACCAAAGGAATTTAACACAGGTGTGTCATCATGCTATGATATACTTTATCAGGTATACCTTGCTTTAACATGATTCTCTAGTTCCTTACATGTAGCATCATGAAGTGGAATTATACTTATAATTCTTAATTGAGGTTGATATTTGAATTTGATAGAAGAACTTGGCATGCAATAAACAACCATGGACCCCTGGACTTCTTACACTCTGTATCCTCAATGACAACTAGCATTCCTTTGTTAAATTGATTAAATCATCTTCTTTAAGTAACAATTACTTTATCTGTTAAGTAATAGTCAAAAAAGGTTCTGTTAGGATCTTAGGGGAAGAGAGAGAGGTTTATTCTAGAAGAAACAACAGGGGTAGGAGGGCAGGTAGTTATGCTGAGGTGGCAAAGTAGTTAGAGACCCGAATGTACCTGGGGAGGGGAATATTATGTACTAGGGTGAGAGAAGAGGGAGGTAGGCAGAAGAAAAGAGTAAGAAATAGGCAGAGAGAATCAACATTCTCCCTGAGGAGCATTTTAGCTCTAGTATAGGAGGTGATCTATGGATTCACCTTGTAATGTCAGTGTAGAACACTGATTACTATCAATAATATGCTAGTTTTCTAGCCTATTAAGCTAGTGGTTCCCAACAATTGGTCCGACCTGCCGGATTCGAAGAGAGGGGAGGATCAGCTTTCGGAGGAAAATTCAGAGTAACATACCTTGATGCCACCGAAGATGTCGGACATAATTGAGCTATTGGAATCTCGTATAGCTAGTCTGGAAGCTGGGGTGGAAGATATGCAAGCATCCATACGAATGGCCATGATGGAGATGCAGCGAAACTTGCTGCTGGAGATGAGCAAGATGATGGGCAAGAGACCAGAAGAGGGACAAGGAAGTGATACTGCGGAAAGGGGCCCAACTTTGGCGGGTGAAAGAAATACTCATCTCCCTCGACAATCAACTCCGATAGAGCATTCCTACGACACTATGGAGGAATACCGAATGTCAGTACGTAAAGTAGAATTGCCGATGTTTGATGGGACTAATCCGGTGAGATGGATTACTAGGGCAGAGGTTTATTTTGAGGTTCACAATACCTCAGAACCAGTGAAGATTAAACTAGCACTTTTAAGTATGGAAGGTTCAACCATACATTGGTTCAACTTTCTGAAGGAGACGGCGGAAGAAAATTTTAAGAAAGCCCTAGTAGATCGTTATGGATTCGATAACCCATTTGAGGAGTTGTCAGATCTGCGACAAACGGACACCGTTGAAGAATATATTGAAGCCTTCGAGTTCATCTCATCGCAGGTGGGTCGACTGCCGGAGGCGCAACTTATGGGGTACTTCATGAGTGGCTTGCGAGTTGATATTCGAAGGAGAGTGCGTACATTCGGACCGATCAACAGGTACCAACTAATGAAGATAGCGAGGGCGGTGGAAGATTGTTAGCTATGGGTCCCTCTCACATGGAGGGACACCATCTTTGAATGCAAATGACGGCACCTACCGATGTTGAATGTGATGAAGAGGCTGCAGATTGTGATTTACGTCTCATCTCTTCATTTAGTATACTGCTTTTCACAGACTCCATATTTA
>JAOTAX010000008.1:1153195-1165830 GCA_025629825.1 Erythroxylum guanchezii
TAGATTTAGAAGAAATGGATATGATATTAGGGGTTGCTTGGTTACAAAAACTAGGAAAGGTCATGGTGGATTGGAGGGAGATGTGCATGCAATTCGAACATGAGGGACGAAAGGTCCAACTTGGTGGCAATGCAAGAGTTCAGATTACACCTAGAAGAGGCAATGGGAATCACGAAGATGGAGACTCAACACAGCAATGGTTGGTTAAAGGGCAGGGCCAAACAGTGGCACAAGCTACAGGGGAGGCTGCTTATGTGAACTGGAGTCATCTTCCTCACTTTAGCCTTGAGGACAAGACTGCTCTTCAAGGAGGGGGCAATGTTAGGATCTTAGGGGACGAGAGAGAGGTTTATTCTAGAAGAAACAACAGGGGCAGGAGGGCAGGTAGTTATGCTGAGGTGGCAAAGTAGTTAGAGACCCAAATGTAGCTGGGGAGGGGAATATTATGTACTAGGGTGAGAGAAGAGGGAGGTAGGCAGAAGAAAGAGTAAGAAATAGGCAGAGAGAATCAACATTCTCCCTGAGGAGCATTTTAGCTCTGGTATAGGAGGTGATCTACGGATTCACCTTGTAATGTCAGTGTAGAACACTGATTACTATCAATAATATACTAGTTTTCTAGCCTATTAAGCTAGTGGTTCCTAACAGGTTCTCTCTGGAGCACAAGTCTCCCTGTTTTGTAAAAGCATTCCTGATCTGAATCACAGTTCGAGCTTAAGGATTCTCATGACAAGGAAATTTTTTAATTTTTCCTAATCTTCGAAAGGTATACTGTTTAGTTGGCTTCCATTCTCTTATTTCTTTGAATTTTTCCAGGTCTTAGCTTTGGAGTTGATGCCATCATGGCTTTGGATGGAACCTTGCTCTTAGAGGAGATAATTCAAGCAAAAGAGGTTATCAGGCCACCCTTTTTTACTGGTTTTGTATTCAATGCCCTCGATATTTTCTCTTGGTCTCTGAATTTTACTTACTTTGGACAAGCCAAACATCGTTCTTTTTAATGACCACGGATGGTGGTAGGGAAGTAATAATATTACCACGGCTGCCACCCTTTTCGTTTTCCATATCTAAATCTTTTTTGCCTCGGAGGTGGCAATCTTGTTCTTGTTGCTATGAAGTTGAGACTAAGACGATACCTGCTCTTTTAAAGACTTCATGAGTAAGACTAATGACTTGCATTATAATGAAAATGTTTAATGCTTTTCTTTTGCAATGAGAAAATAATAAAATTGTTGATTGTTTATTAAGCATGCCCTTAACTGAAACTTCCTCAGCTTGTATAAGTACACATATAGAGTCTAACAGAAAGTCAACACCTAAATCTGATCTATTTGTGTTCTCAAATTTTCACAGCATTTGCGTAGTCAATATGATGAGCTGATTCCTGCACTGTGCAATAATCATCCTGATGTATTTCCTCCAGAGCTGTACAGATGGGAGCAGTTTATATGGGCTTGTGAACTCTGGTACTCTAATAGCATGAAAGTCATGTTTGCTGATGGCAAGCTGAGGACTTGCTTAGTTCCTGTTGCAGGCTTTCTTAATCATTCGGTAAGCCATTATACCTTTGCTTTTCCATTTCCTGTGCAAAGCCACTCGTGCGAAATTGGATGTCTTAGCCAAATATAAGGGATGTAAACGGATGACATTTTACTGTTTTCACAACCCAACATAATCCTCTAAGCATTTGTTTGCATTTAGAATCAGCTTCATTGTGTAGTCCATTGTGTCTGCTCACATCTTTTTAACTACATCCATACTGATGGTTAATATGATTATCCTAGATATTTGATGTTCTTGCTTCTCTTTTTGGGATTTACATGGAAACTGTGTGGTATCCTTAAATCCTAAACCCTAATAAGAGAGGATTTAACTGATTTGATGAACTAATTATATCAAAGACTGCAGTTCTTAAGGGGAATAGAATCACATTGTAACTAAATATAGTTGTGCATAGAATATAGACTCAAGGTCTATGCAGTTTGACTTTCTTTTAATTTTTTGATCAGTTTGTTCAGGAACCATTATCTATTCTTATGTTTATCATTTATTCACAGCTCCATCCACATGTTGTCCATTATGGCAAGGTAGATCCTCGAACAAGTACCTTGAAATTCCCACTGTCAAGGCCTTGCTGTGTTGGAGAGCAATTATGTCTTAGCTATGGAAACTTCTCTAGTTCACATCTAATCACATTCTATGGTTTCTTACCAGAAGGAGACAACCCGTATGATGTAATCCCTTTGGGTATGCTTCGTTTATATTTATTCCTATTTTATGAAATATCTCATGAAAGAAAATATTGACGAGTTGTTCTCAAATTAAAAGACCTCAAATAATGTGCACATGCATATCACAAGCTGGTTTATATTACATTGGGCGACATATATGTAAATACTTTTGGTATCTTAGAAAATCTTGTAGCTTTATCCACTCAATGGTGTGTTAACCTGGTGTTATATTGAACTCAATCGAAGAGTGTAAAAATGGAACTCAAAGGGGTTTGGGATGAGGTTTTGTCGGCTGTGTGGAGGATTGTTCAGCAAGAACTAGACTTAAAACTTGTTAGAAAAGTTGAGGCAGACTGGAACATTTTGCTTCCTTGAATCTTGTTGGTAGTTCTTTTTGGCAAGTTTAAGTTTTGTGCTATCATTCATGAGTGATAGCTGTAGCTCGTGTAATATCTCCAAACACAAGATAGAGTCTTTGCTGGTTACTAGAATTCCATGAGACCATGTTTTGGTGCAGATATTGATGCTGGTGAGGCTGGACGTATTGAAGATTGTCCTCAGTCTGGCTGGACTGCTCACATGGTGCGGGGTACATGGCTCTCAAACAATCATAATATATTCCATTATGGGTTGCCTCCTCCATTACTAGATTATCTTTGGAAAGCTCGCAGTCCTACACGCAATAAGAAAGATGTAATTTTCCTTCAACAATTCACGTTCCAGTTGGCACTCCTTTTTCTTGTCTTTTCTTTTTCAAAGTTAAACACTTCAGATTTGTGAGGATTTTTCTATTTTCTTCTTAACTTTTAGACACAACCAAACTTGGAAATTGAAATGGAAGTTCTGCAAGACCTTCACGCAACCTTCAGCGACATGATGGAAAACCTTGGTGATGCCAATCTTGTTGACAGGTAAACCATTCTCCATCAAGAATTCATTAATAAACATTTAGTGGGAAATTTTTCCTGATTGCAGAGGGCTTCAATGTTCACGTTGCAGAGAAAATGCCAGGTGGGATGTGTTCCTGGCCGTGCAGTATAAGAATCTGCAAAGAAAGATTGTATCTTCAGTTTTAACAGCATGTGATACAGGGATTAAGTTGGTGCAAAATGAATTGTCCAAATGCATAGCTGAAGAGTGAGCAGAACCGTAAGCTATTTATGAAGTATTTTTGTCCCCTTCGCCTCCTGGAAGCTGACTTCCCCTCATAGGCAACAGAGCTATCACTTTAGTTGGATGGTTAAGCTTTCATATCAGTTATATGCCTATGTGGGCATCTCCCAATATCGAGAAAGTTCCAGACTTTTTTTATAGGATGTAAACGGGCACAAAGCAGGAATCTTAATTTAATAAGATAAATTGTGCTCTAGGAGCTATTTTTCGCATCATTCATGTTCCTTTCTGATTAGTGGCATTTTGGAGGAGGTCTAATCTTGGTATTGGTGGCAGTGATGGACTAGGAAAGGCACAATTAGTGGCCATAAAAACAGCACGAACATTTATGCTTTTGAGTGTGTCTACTGTCTACTATGCCTACTCACCAACTCTGATGTAGTTTCTAATAAATGTATGATATGAAAGGAAGCAACTAGTTCATTGTCAGGAATAGTTGCATATGAGGATGAAATCATACAGACCATTTGCATGTGGCTGATGGGACGTAGAAAATGATAAAACAAATAGTACACATATTTGAAACATCTCTAGCAGTCGTAGTAGGCCCAACTTGCCGACTGTCCGTAATTACGAGGGATTAGATGCTAAAGGGTCATTTTATTGTGAAGTTTAGGTAATATTTAAAGTTATTAATTGTTAAATTGAATTTAAAAATACTATTATTTTAAATAATTTAAACGCTACAACTCGAAATCTATTATATTTCACACTGAATTGGGATCTTGTGAGGGATCAAACCAACCATGACTAATAAAGACAACAACAGCTACCATACAATAAGATAGATAATGGAAGGTGTTGGTTAAAAGGGGTGGTTAAGTGAGGTTATGACTAGGACATTGTTAGGTAGGTTCCTTGCTATTCCCGTTTTCATAGCTATCCTAGTTTTATTTATTTATTTTTATAGATAATATTTATAACTGGAATTGCCAATAATTAACAGAGTCTCATTCTCTCATAACCATCATTATCTTAATATTACAGAGTCTTTGGTGCTGGCAGCTGGCCCATGACCAAAGATTGCATTGGCTGAGCTGCTGCGCAACCATCGCCGCCGCCGTATTCTGACCCTCAATTTTCAGGTCTACCGACAACAGATAAGACCACGTTCTCTTGCATAACGAATGCGGCCCAACGTCAGCGAAAGTGACCGCGTGGCAAGCTTTTATTGGTGTCGACCTAAAGTAAGAGTTAGAAGTGTACACAGAAGATGGAACCACTCTTATCTTATTTTTCAGAAGGAAAAGGGAAAAAAGAGAAAACAAAAATTAGGGAAGATAAAATAATATAATTAATTAATACGGACCACTCGACATAGGTAGTGAATTAAAAATAAAATAAAGAAAGAGAATCGCTTAAAACATCACTTTCGTCTGGTTGTATACCGTCTCTGTTTGCTTTCTCTTTCCTCCAGTCTTTGCTTCTTCTTCTTCTTCTCCTTCTCAGGTACAGAAGAGAAGGAGAGAAGAAGAGCAGATGAAAGCGCACCCTTAGCTGTAGAAGAAGAAGAGAAGAGCGTAAACTTATAGCTTTTGGGTTTGCGTTTGGTTTGGTTTGGTTAGAGCTTGTCTATCTTAAAGCCTGTTTCTTGTTAATTAGCGAAGATGATGGTAGCGAACAGTTTCGACTTGTGGCAAAAAGATGCCTTCTTTTCTGCAGCTGAAGAGGTCCAAGAGTCTGCTGATATGTATGTTTCGTGTCTTCCTTGTGTTGAAGAAGTTGCATGTGTGTTTGTTTGGTTCCTAGATTTCCGAAACTTGGTCGTCTTGTCATCGAAGTATAGATTTTTGCATATTATGTGAAGTGATATGGCAGCTTTTGTAATATGTTTGCCTATGGGGACTCTAGGACGCTGTTTGGTATTTTTGGTTTAACAGTTTTATCATGTGGGTTTGTTATGTTATTGGTTCCGGCAGTTTCGATTGATAAGGTATTTATGTTCAATTTTTTACTATTCAAATCTGCAGTTCTAACCCTTTCATTGTTTGTTCTTGAGAGCCTGGCTGCTTCCAGTGTTTGAAGTTATAGAATCAAAACTGGTTCCGTGAAGTAGATGCTTTTAAATCATCCTAATCTAGCGTTTGGAATACTTTCTCACAAATTGTCGAAACATATATTTGATGTCTTCTCCTGTTCGATGGAGGCTTAAAATTCTTTTACTATTTTAAAGTTACTTCTGGTTAGTTGATATTGGAAGAAACTCTCATTGTTTTTGATTGAACAGAATGGAGTCCACATACAGGATGTGGATAAAAGAGAAGACAGAGGGATCAAAAGCTGATTTATATGAACTCTCTAGAGACCTGCAAATTGCATTAGGTACCGCAAAATGGCAAGTATGTCCCATATCCCCAACATTTAGTACCTTCGTCCTGTCGTCTTTTTGAGGTTTGTTATTAAGAGTACAATTTTCTTTTCCTTTGAGAAACCTTGTGAAGTGAAGATAATGAACTTCCTCTTCTATGAGTAATTTTTCATTGGTGGCAATTAATAGGATCACGAAATCTTTCTTTTCCTTTCATGTTTATTTTACTAGCATAATAAAATTTAGTAAAAATTTTCAGGTTTTCCAAGCAGCCTACTACTAATAACTGAACTTTGGATAATGTAACAGTTGGAGGAGTTCGAGAAGGCTGTAAGGTTGAGTCACGGACATCGTTCTGACGATATTACAGCATCTAGACATAAACAATTTATTGCTGCCATTGAGAATCAAATATTGTGTGTTGAAACATCATTAAGGGAAACTTTGAGTGAGGAAGGAAATCAACCTCTTAGATGGGTAAATCTTGATAAAGAGGAATGTGATGATTTAGCCATGTTTCTCTCTGGCACTTCCCAAACTTCAGAGTCTGTTGCAGATAGTTCCGCCCTTTACAGATCCTCCAAGAAACATTCTCTGCCAGAAACCATTCTTAGGAGAAAGGACATTGACTGTACTCATAGTGCTTTATGTTGTAGAGATACTTCTGTTGAAGATGACATAATTGATTTTAGCAGTTGTAATAGAAGTGGTGAAGTTATTATTGATATTGAACCGAAGGATAGTCCAACAATGAGAGATGATATGAGCGGTCATACTGATAAGGCAATAGGCACCAGGAGAGCTTGGAGTTCACAGAACTTTGGTGCTTTAAAGGTTGTAGTTGCTGATGCAGATGAACAGAAGAACAATTTGTTGCCAGTAACTGAGGCCACACCGAAAGAAAAAGGGTCCAAGCCTCTGTTCTGGAAGCAAAGATGTGCAGAACATCCTCAAACAAAGGGGGGTAAATTTGCACTTAGCCAGGCAAGATTAATTTTCTGAGGAATGCATTATAAAAGTTGTTTGTAGTTTGAACGAAAAGGAGGGCGCTTTCAGAGATGATAAATATTAATCGTCTTTGCGAGGATAGCATGTTTAACATTTGTAACCTTTAATCTCCCCGACTTTGTGTACACAGACTTAATTAGTTCTCCTTCTGATGCACAAACCCTCTTTTACAAACAGTTTGACCTCATTTTATTGGGTTTAACACATGCACACATACACACACACGCATACATTTATTGATTTACACGTATACTTCTAAGATCAGGGTACTTCGCATGGTCTTTCTTCAACTATTCAAGTTCTGTCATCTTTTGATGGCTGCAATGGTAAATGCCTATGAATCTGATGTTTCTTTTTAATATTCGGAATGTTTTTGGGGGCAGGATGGTGTTCTTCAAAGGCGGTGGCAAGGATCATCACATCCGCGACTCAGTTGCTCCATCCAGTTTGCTCTTGCTTTGTTGATAAGTATATTTTTAATAGGTAAGTTGTCGAAATATAATCTTGCTATATATGTGCTTCTCATCTCAAATTAGCACTTACAAATGATTAGAATATTGTGGAGTTGTGTCCGAAACATGATGGAATTTTTGGAAAGACAATAGGTTGTAGTTGCATGTTCTGTACGATATGTGGTGATAAGAACATTTAGAGATTTGGATTGCACGTCACACGCAGAACTCGAAATGTAATATAGTGTTAATCTTGCTACCTTTCAGAAGGCCAAGGCCTACCTTTTGAACATAGTCAGTGCATGATCAATAGGTTCCAAAATTATTGCACTATTCATTAAATCATATAATCGTATTCTCCTTCTTGCAGTGCCTTTCCTTCTGTATTCATCTTGAAGATGGAGAAAATATGCAAAGAGGACATTGATTGTCAGCGCGGTCAGAAATTTTCAAAGCTAAACTGTCTCCAGGGAAAGGGTTGAGAGAGGAATTACATAAGGAATTTGGAGGGTTAGCCTACCAATAAAGAGTTATAAGTTTCAAGACTTAGCTACAGAAAATGTACATGTATTCATCCACTTGCTATGGCAATTAGTATCGGCACCCGAAAAATGAATGACATGCAAATTGTAACACTATTCGTTTCTCCTTTCTAGTCATTTGTGCTGCTCTTACCAGTAGCTTCCTGTGATTATTAGTCTCAATTCATTTTGCCACTCACAAGGTGAAGTATGTGAATAGTGTGCTTTCTTCGATGGAAATGGACTCTAGGATGAATCTATTTTCCACGCTGCACAATCTTTGCTACGAACAGATGTAAATGCCAGTTCTAATCATGGACGATCACCGTGTAAAACACTGGTTATGAACGATCTATCAAAAAAAGCAGTCTATAGAAAGCAAACTTGAACGTAGAAAACAATGAGAAAGAGATGAATAGTAGGACTATCTTTCATTTGAGAATGAGATATTCAAAAATAACTGGAGACTAAACCAAAATAGTGATCTTCAATTGAAACAGAACATTATCTATGAACTCCAGAAACCCCAGCACTTCTAATTACAAACTCACATGAAGAAGATGGCAAATGAGGAGCAAACACAACATGAAGACGCCTCTTTGTTTCTATACAGACAAAACCACCTTCACCCACATCACCTTCGATCGCACCATTATCGTCTCTCGACAAGAACAGCCTTGAATTCACGCAATTCGCCCATGCCAATCCTAACGCAGGACAAACCCTCCTCCCGGATGAATAGAGACACCCCAAATTCCCAACCCTAACCCCATTTACCCCGTTATCAGACCCCACAAAATCCACAACTTGATTAGTCACTGCCACTGCCAAATTGAATTTCCTCGCTAACATCTTCAACATCCCAGATATCTTAAAGAACAGGGAAGACCGCTTCTTGAGATCACTCGGCGTGTTCTCAAACTCTGATCTAAACAGCGCTGCGATCGAATCAATCACAATCAGCCCAACAGGCAATTGGGATTTTGACTTGACAAGAAAAGATTCCAACTTGGGCAATATATCAAGCAGTTCGTCTACAGACGGAAGGCTATGTACAAATACATTGTCACAGGGATCAGAAGAATCGACGAAGACTTGACTGTAAAGAGAGCGAAAGGAGACGGAGAGTTGACGGAGACGGCGGAAAGGGAAAGGAAACTCGGTGTGGAGGTACAAACAAGAGGAGGATAAGCCACCAAGAGAGGTGGGGAGCTGGGCGCAGAGGGATAGTTGGAGGCAGAATTGGGTCTTGCCTGATCCACTCTCTGCGACAATTTCAGTGACGGAGTTGCAGGAGATTCCTCCGGCAAGACACTGGTCGAGGATTGGGCAACCAGTTGTGCATTTGTTGGCGGGAAGAAGAACTTCTGGTTTCATCTTGAAAATATATTTTTGCTTTATTGTTAAATAATTAAGAAAAAAAGAAATGGAAATGTGCCATACACGCTCCTCGCTCTCTCTCTTGAGAGGTAGGTCCCTTTCTTCTCCACTTTGCAGATGACAAGCTTCTGAACCTAAAGAAAGCAGATGACAAGCTTCTGAACCTAATCTTTCTTTATTGTAGAATTTTACTAAAAAGAATGCTACTCTGTCTCTACTGTGAATGCGGTGCAGCAATTCATGAAATTCCCTCAGAAAAATTTTACTTTTTCTGGGGGGACGAGCTAGGGTTCAGGGTTTGACCGACACGCTTATCATTATCACGGATTTAAAGTTAAACTAGGAACGTAGGAAAAATCATTTTTACCGAATACTCGAAGTAGTATCTCAGTTTGGTTCACTTTTATTTTTTTTTGTTTTTATTTTTTATTTTTATTTCTTATTTTTAGTTTCTGCTTTTTTTTTAAACCAAAAACTTATTTAGTTGAGATTTACAATATAAAAATTAAAAACAAAAACTTGTTTGGTTAAAATTTTTAATAAAAAAACTGAAAATAAAAATATGTTTAGTTTTATTATTATTATTATTAAGTTATTATTATTATTATTAATTTTATTATTATTATTTAATAAGTTATTATTATGATTATTTATTATTATTATTATTATTATTATTATTATTATTATTACTAAGTTATTCTTATTATTATTAATTTATTAATTTATTAATTATTTTTAATTTTTAATTTTTAATAAGTTATTCTTATTATTATTAATTTATTATTATTCTTATTATTATTTATTGTCAATAATAATAATATTATTATTATTAATTATCATCATCATCATTATTTTTATTTTTATTATTTATTTTTATTTTTATTAATTATTGTTATAAATTTTCTACTTAATATTTTTAATACTATTAATTTTACTATATCAAATTAATTATCTTATTATTATTATTATTATAAATTTTATACTTTTACTATTATTATTATTATTATTATTCGAGATAGAAAATAGAGATATGCTGTTTTTCTGTCAAAGAAAACATGTTGCCAAAATTCAGAGAAACGATGTTTTTTGGTTTCTGTAAAACTGTTGTGATTTTTTTATTTTCAAAAACAAAAAATTACAATCGCGACTATAGCTCACATGCACGCACAACCGTTCATTTTTTTCACGCCTGTGTTATAAATTTTTTAGTGACGTAAGGGTGACATGTGAGTTTTTATTATTTTTTATATTTTAATTTTAAATATTCTACTATTAATTTAATAAAAATAATTTTAATTTTAATTTCAATCTTAATTATGTGACTATTAATTTTATAAAAAACTAAAATTAAAATTAAAATATATATAAATAAAATTGATAGATTTATATTTGTGTCACAAGCTTAACAGTTAATGGCATATTTTCTTTTTTTATTATTTAAATTTAAATATTTTAAAAAATTTCAAGATAAAATTTTAAATTTTAAATTTTGATTAATTTATTAAAATTGTTTAATTAATTTATAAATTATAGAACAATATTAAATTAAATTTAAAATCTTTATTAATTTATTATTATTATTATTATTATTATTATTATTATTATTATACTAACTCACATGCATATTAATGCAATATTAAACATTTTATATATTTATGATAAAGTTTTTTCTTATGTAATGGGAATAAAGTATACAATATACTATATATGTGGAATAATTTATTTTGATTTTAACAACTTATTTTAATTTATTAATTTACTAAAATTGTTTAATTAATTTATAAATTATAAAATTTTATACATAAACAGCTAATATTAAATAACTAATAATTTTTAATAAATAACTGATATTATCTACTAGTCAAATCAGTTGATATAATGAGCTATAAGCTGCTTAGTATTAGTTGTTTATATATAAAATGATTTATAAGGGCATGTCTTTAAAAAAATATATAAGGACGTAAGTATTATATCTAAGTATTTTTTTGAATATTTTCAAAATAATTTAGATTTTAGATATTTATCTTTACAAAAAACTAAGTTTATAAATCTAATTAAAAAGTATAACATATAAAAATAAAAAATGATCAATTTTAAAATTTAATTTAATATTTCCTATATTTATAAATTAATTAAACAATTTTAGTTTATTAATAAATTAAAATAAGTTGTTAAAATCAAAATAAATTATTCCACATATATATTAAATTTTTGCTATATTAAATTAATTAATTTTTAATAAAATTTTTAAAAATTATTATTTATAATAAATTTATAGCTATTTTAATTGATAAATAATTAAAAATATTTTATTCAAACTTAGTATAATTTCATACATCTTATGTAATAATTATATTTTATATAACCATAAGATGTGAACTTATGGATTACTTTAAATTTAAAAATGTTATAATACAACCAATTAGGGTTTAAGAATTAAACCTATACTATGAGACAACACAACTCTTTAAAAGATCAACTAAATATCAACAATAAAAAAATTAACTCTTCAATTCAACAACAAAGCAATGGGAGAATAAAAAATTGATGCTCTTTGTCCTCTCTTTATTTATGTTTACATTTGAACATTATAGTCGCACTCTCTATCAAAATTTCATCTTTTTTTATTTTATGTCACAAAACAAAATTTTTTACAAATTACACAGTCACTAATATAGTTGTATGGGTAATTGTGCAGCTCTTTAGCGTCTAATATAGTTGTATAAGTAATTGTGCATCTTTTTGGCATCGCCTCAGTCGCAAACATATACAATAATTTTATGATTTTTACATGTGATCGTGTATCTTCATATATTTACAAATAATTATACGATTCATCCACATAATCGTATAAGTTAAGATACGGGCAGCATTCTACATGATAGTGTATCTTTGAAAAGAGATCATTCCATCATATTTTCACTTGTTCGTTATTTTCATAAATCATAAAGCCATCTATTGTTATCGCCAAAAGCCCTAAAATAGGACTGAACCCACAAGATGATAGTTTTTTACCACAAAAAGGGCTAGAAGATGGCTGTTTCTATTTTCACGTGCCTATCCATCCATCTCGGCCATAAGATGACACATAGAGACTATCGATCCATCTCGAGCTTAGTATGACATACAAAAACGATAAGAGAGGAATTGATCTCTTAACACTACATATGGTTGCTGCCTCTGGTGTCTGGAGACGGAACGAAACAAAAATTTGGAGACGGAACGAAACAAAAATTGAAGACAGTGAGGTGTTTGGTTGTGGTGGACAGAACATAAATAACTGTCTCCGTCTCGAGGACAAATGTGTTTGATTGTAGAGGACAGAACAGAAAAATTGTGCCAATGACAAAAATATCCCTAGTCCTTAATAATATTAGAGATATGTAATTAATTGACAATTTTGATTACGAATGATTTGCATTAGTTCAAAATGTATAACAAATTTTTCATTAATGCAAATAATAACAAATTTTTCACTAAGAACGAATAATAATAATAATAATAATAATAATAATAATAATAATAATAATAAGAACAACAACAACAACAACAACAACAACAA
>JAOTAX010000008.1:1181932-1202740 GCA_025629825.1 Erythroxylum guanchezii
AATATTATTTATTAATTATTAATAATAAGTAATAATATTATTTATTTAATCATTTATTTATTTATTAATAACATTAATAATAATAATAATAACAATAATAATAATAATTAAAGGTTAATAATAATAATAATAATAATAATAATGATGATGATGATGATAATGATAACATAATTCAAAATTGTAAAATAAATATTGCAACAATTGTCAAATAATCAATGAATTACATCTACTATTCTTATTATATTATAGGGACATTTCTGTCATTAACATTATTTTATGTTCTGTCCTCGGCAACCAAACACATTTTTGTATTCAGAACGAAGACAATTATCTCTGTTCTGTCCACCACAACCAAACATCTCATTGTTTTCAATTCTTGTTATGTTCTGTCATATCCTATTCCATCTCGTCCCGCCCTGTTTGTTAAAGACGCTAACCAAACACAACATAAAAGTTTATGTACAAGATCCACATCTTCCAATGTCTCACTTTTATTACAACAAGGAACTAAACGATTAGAAACTGAATTACACTCATATCTCTAAATCCAATGATCAAAACAAGTGGAGTTTTTAATATGTTTGTCATTCCCGGAAAACGGAGGAGAAAGTTGCAAGAAAGAATGTCCTTCTTCGATTAGATCCACATCAACTTATTATAAGAAGGAATTTCAAAAAAATCAGAAAATAAGGCTTGTTCAAACTACTTTCTCACTCATTTCTCTAAATCCAGTGACCAAAGAAGGTGCTATTTTCTACAAGTTAGCCATTTTCAAAAGGACGGAGGAGGAAGTTGCAAGAAACGTTGTCCTCTTGTAGTAGGATCCACATTATACAATGTCCCACACTCATTGTAAGAAGGAATTAAAAGATCAGAAAGTGGAACCTGATCAAAATGCATTGTCACTCATTTCTCTAAATCCAATAAGGCAGGTGTCACTTTCAACATGTTTGCTATTCTCAGAAGATGAAGGAATAAACCGAAAGAAACACTATCCTTCTGCAGTAGGATCCACACCATGTAATGTCAGGAATTAAAAGATCATAAAGTGGGCCTATTCAAAATGCATTTTCCCTTATTCATCTAAATCCAATGACCAAAGCAGGACGGAGGAGGAAGTTGCAAGAAATACCATCCCTTTACAGTAGGATCCGCATTGTAATTTATTTCACCCTTATTGTAAGAAGGAAATTAAAAGATCAGAAAGTGAGGCGTGTTCAAACTGCACTCTTACTCATTTCTCTAAATCTAGTGACTAAAGCAGCTACCACTTTTAACATGTTTGCCATCCTTGGAAACACTGTACCTCTGCAGAAAGATCCACATCGTACAATATCTCACTCTTATTGTAAGAAGGAATTAACGATTAGAAAGTGGGGACCGTTCTTTATGCGATAGGATTTAACAATGACCAAATGGACTAGGTGCACCATCTAGTTACAAAGTTTAGAGTACGAAGCCAAATTAGTCAAAAACCAACGTACAAGCATCAGTCCACTGTTTTGCCTCAGTAGCTCCACTCGTATCAAGACACTTCCTGCAGATTGCAAAATAGATCTATCATCTCCCTGGAGCATGCAGAGCAGGAGGGCCTTTTGGGAAACTTCTACGCCCTTTAGCTAAGGAAATAGGTAAGACATCTGTATTTTTAAATTCCTACCATTGTTTAATTCGCCATGCACTTGCTTAGTCTGAGTCACTTGGTTAGCCCAGATTCCAGATGGGTGGTTGCTCCCGAATACTAATTCTGGTGTCACAAAGAACCCTAGTTGTATTCCTTTCCTTTCCTTTAAACCTCCTATACCTTTTTTTTTTGGGAATAAATCAGAAGACTTTTATGCAAATAATAGAAGACATCTACAGTCTAGAGATTTAGAGCCCGAAATCTCTTAACTAAAAGAGTTCAAAGGAATGTTCACCACTTCCTATTATCGTAAAACCATACAACAAACTCAATTACCCTACTCTCTATCATTTTCCACCTAAAAGAATTTGAATCTAGCAAATCTGTCAACTAACACAAGATATTCAACCCAATTCTAGTAACACTCTCAATCAACAATACAATAGCATATTATATGTTGCCTGAAGTTAGTTCCCCTTTACTGGCCAAAAAGATATGGATTTCATATTCCCCTTGCAATATCGGTATATTGGAACCATGACCAACTTGTGATGGAAGTGAATGGTTTGTCCTTTATGTGTAGGATAGCGCGGGTTGGATGACCCTTTTTGGACTGAACTTGCACCTGATTGCATCACTTACAGGTAAAACATTAGAAATAAATTGAAACACAAGTAATATTACCTTCTCTCAGTGTTTAAGCTGAGGTGTTGCATAACTTGAAAGTTCACACGCATAGAGAGATTCCTTCCTTCCATGGCTTCATCTTTAAAGGTTCGATTATTTCTTTCAGCCCACAGGTTATATACAGTAACAAAAAGAATAATGAGGAAGGAATTAATGTCACAGGTTCTGGTGGAGACTGGCTGGGAGAACCATAATAATATGGATTGAAAATTTGTAAGATGAGGTAAGTGGATATGAAAATAGCTAAGGCTTTGAAACCAAATTGTTTTAGAAAAAGGGCATTCAAAGAATAAGTGGTCAATAGTCTTAAAGTCAGCTACACACAAAGAACACCTATTAGGAGTATGAAGATACTGTAATTTGTCCTTTGTTGGCAATAGTTAACAATTATGTATCCAATGTACTATCTCAATCAATTCGTTTGGGGTTCCTGATGTACTAAACAGATTCTTGATCCCTAACTAGACTTCTTTCGTGTAATTACATTCAAAGAATAGGTGTAGTCTATTTTCCTCTCCGTGATGAACTCTTAGCATTAGTCTTATATTTTGTCTCTCTGGACTATGGATTGAGGAGAAAGGGGCTCAACGAGTAGATGATTGTACCATGAGAGAAGCAAGGAGGTCAACCTCTTTCAAATATACAACATGGATTCTGGCAATGCAATGTAGTTGAACTCTAATGTCGATCCTGAGTTGTTGTATAGAATACAAATGTTTTGAATAGGGAGATATTGAAGTATGTAACACGAGCGTTAGTTATGTATCATACATTGAACATAAAAAGGAAAAAACAAAGAAATGCATAAAATACTTAATTTTGGTTTTATGACTTCAAAGGAACTTTTCAAAGCCTAAATAAATGCAAATCTACTGAAATCTTCACGAAAGTCAATCCTCGAGACGTTAAGGACTTTCTGTAGCTTTTTTAACACGTAAACTTCTGAATGCGTTAGAGTATTCTTATGTTTACGATTTGCTTAAAAAGCTATAGGAGACCTTAACCATATATATATATAGTATTCATATTGGACCTCCCAATCACAGGCTCAATACTGGTCTAGTCCACATTAACTGGAGTCAATTTTTCTCACTGGACTTTAACCCACTAACTCAAATCTTTTATTGAGTCATGTTATTATTTTTATCTGGATCAAACTCCATTAGCTTAATAATTTATTAAAACCTTTAAAATGTAATTAATTGTTGGCCACCCATAGGGAAATATCTAACATTCTCCCCTTTGGACAATAATTAATTACGTCAGTTGTATTGATGACAAAACCAGTAAAACACAATTAAGCAAAACACTGAATAGGTCAACCAAGTTTAAAAAACCATTTGATCCATAAATAATGAAAGTTCATCATGTGTTATGTGTTATGTGTGACACAAATCTAATACAATCACACATATCTAATGCCTCACTAGTACAACTAAGAAAATGAAGTGTAATAAACTATGATGATACTTGTATAATCTGAACATTTCTGTTTGTTAGTTTCAATTTCTCTGAACTTTATGTTAAATTGCACTAAAAAATTTTGTTTCCTCTCACTGAATACTAAACTACATTAGAGAAAACCTTTATTTTCTACCACTGAATGTTAAACTGCATTAGAAAATTTTTTTATTTTCTCTCACTGAATGCTAAACTGCATTAGAGAAAACACTTATATCTCCCTATGTCATGTCAAAATCTATGTATATACATATACATCTGTATGTGTCCTAATTTATCCTGATGACATAGGCTCAAGGTCAATCAATTAACAGAGGATTATAAATGGATCAATTTTGATTTTTACTGGAGATTGGGAATAGATGGACTTTCTCTAGGACCTGTTTTACTGATAAGATTTATAACCACTTTAGCTACCTTAGTGGCTTAGCCGGTTGCTAGGAATTCCTGATTATTCTCTTTTTTTATGTTAGCAATATATAGTAGTCAAATAGGATTGTTTTCTTCTCAAGATCATTTTCTTTTTTTCATCACGTGGGAGTTAGAATTAATTCTCATTTATCTACTTCTAGCCATGTGGGGAGGAAAGAACCAGCCGTATTCAGCTACAAAGTTTATTTTGTATACTGCCGGAAGCTCTATTTTTTTATTACTAGGAGCTTTAGGTATCGTTTTATATGTTTCTAATGAACCAACATTCCATTTTGCAATATTAGCCAATTTGTCATATCCGATAACTTTGGAAATATTATTGTGTATTGGATTTCTTATTGCTTTTGCTGTCAAATCACCGATTATACCTTTACATACAATTTGTATATATACCCAATGACCTTTACAATGCTTAAGATCGACTCAGATCTTAAGACTTTCACCTGTATTATAACAACTTATAATAACAAGTAATTAAAAAACATATAAGACGACGTATGAATGAGAATAAATGATGATAATCTTTATTGCTAAACAATCATACTGTCATAACACATGAAAATATATAAACATATGAGGAGTAAACACAATGATCCCTAGCTAACGGTGTCTAAGGACTTTAATACGCCTATACTGTATACATGTCTCTAAAAAAACATGCGGACGGAGTCATTTAGTTAAAGGATCAACAAGCATTTCCTCAGTCTTCAAATGCTCCACCTCAATGTCACCTTTCGGTATCAACTTCGTGATGGTCAAATACTTAACCTTCAAATGCTTAGACACTGTGATGTTCTTATTATTGTTACTAAACAACACAGTAGAAAGATTATCATAGTATAGCCGAATAAGTCTAGCCACTGAATCAACCACAAATAACTCAGAAATTAGGTTTCTGAGCCAAACCACCTATGTAAGTAGCCTCATAATATGCTACAAACTCTGCATACATAGTCGAGAAAGTCACCAGTGTCTACTTGACATGATTCCACGATACTGCACCATCTGCGAACATGAAGATGTAACTTGAAGTAGACTTTCTATCATCCGGACATATAGCAAAATTCGAATCTGTATACTCCACGAGGTTTAAATTTTTGACCCCTTTGAATGTTAACGTTTAATCCTTAGTTTCCTTTAAATATCTCAACAATTATTTAACTAAATTCCAATAGTCAATTCTTGGGTTAGTCAGATATCTACTTAATAGTACAATAGTAAATGCAATATCTAGTCTAGTGCATACCTAAGCATGCATCAGGCTACCAACCGCACTAGAATAAGGTACATTCTTCATAATCTCTCACTCTACCTCATTCTTTGTACATTGTGCCAAATATAGTTTCTCACCATGAGAGATGGGTGTTGCAACAGGTTTACAATCAGCCATCAACGTATGTCCTTTGCTAGAGGCTTAAGCAATTTCAAGATTTGTTCCGGTGAATCTGAATACTTAGGACAAAAGATGCTTCACTAAAGTCTTTCGTGTCAAAATGCTTGGCCAAAAATTGGTTTACTTGATGCAACATGACCAAGTCATTTGATGCAAGCAAGATATCATCCACATACAACAACAGAAAGATAACTTTGCTCCCTCTGATTTTGTAGTACAAGCATCTTTTAACTTTATTTTCCACGAAGCTAAAAGAGGTCACAACCTTATCAAACTTAAGGTACCACTATTTAAAAGCTTGTTTCAAACTGTATATAGATTTTCTCAATTTGCAAATCTTATTAGACTTTTCTTGACACTAAAATCTTTCAGGTTGATCCATATAGACCTTCTCACAAAGGTCACCATTCAAGAAATCAGTTTTAACATTCATCTAATGTAGTATTGTACCATAATGAACTACTATTGTCATGAACACACTGAATGCATCTTTAGAGGATCCAGGAGAGAAGGTAACATTAAATCAACCCTTTCTCTTTAAGTGAATGCTCTAACAATCAACCAAGCCTTAAATCGCTTAACTTTATCCTGAGTGTCATTCTTAATTTTAAACGGTCATTTGCAACTAACGGGTTTGCAATGTTGAGGCAAATCAATTAGCACTCACACCTTGTTATTCTTCATGGATTGCATCTTGTCATTCATTGCATTCCACTACAAATTTGCATAAGGTCTAGCAACAGCTTATAAAAATGTAATTGGGTCTACAACATGTCCAATATCATAATCTTGTTCAACCAAATAAACCATGTAATTAGATGGAATAGTAGGTCGTCTCATTCTAGTTTATCTTTGCAATTACATTGGTTTTTACACATCAGGAACTTCTGTTTGTATATGTATGGGTTCTTGTACTTGTACTAGGATGATACTAAGACCTTGATCCACTGTACTTAACTGTATGAGTAGCAGATACGAAATAACTGTAGTGTCCTAACCACTTGAAAAATAACTTCCACAACCAATTTCATAGCTTAACTTTGTCTTTTATCTTTTTTGTGTTGATAGTAAGTAAAATCTTCATTTGTCATTTTACCTCATTACTTACTTTTTTATAAGACTCTACCTTACCTTTGATTCCAGTTAAATATTTCTTTAATTTGGTGATTATCTTAACTTTTAAATGCTTATTGCAATACATACAAATGGTATGATTCTTCATTTTATAAACCATTCTAGCATGACCTAAGTTGGATCATCAAATTTTTATGAAACAACTGAATTGAACTCTCCTCTATTTATCTAAAAATAAATGAAGACGTATGTCAAAATTAAATTAATGAATTATTATTAAAAATATAATTTTTGTATATAATATCGTTCATAGCTATAAAAATTCAATATTTAATTATAAGCTTGTCTAGATTTTAGAGAGACTAATCTTACATCCTTTTTTATGATAACAAGCATTGTAAAAATGATTTAAATACTTACAATTTCACATTATGTTGATTAATAAATATTCTCTCATAAATTTACATATTATTTTTTTACTATGTATTTAACCATCCATAAGATAAGAAGATTAATTTGTATTTGTTACCCATAAGATATGATTAATATTTGTAATATTATTTCCTAATGACAACAATGAACAATATAAAAATACAAATATTTGATTTTTAACTTAATTATAATATTAAACGATTTAATTATATATTAAATTAGTCATATGTTAAGTATATTTTATATGCAAATAATAATTAGTAAATTATATGTTGGATATAAATTAATTAACAATTTAATGAATTAATTTTGATATCATTTTTATGATTATTAACATAATAAATAATATAACATGTTATTGAATTATACATAATTCAAAATGTTTAAATATTCTTTCATAATTCACCTGCCATATTATTTTGATCTCATTTATTTATGATTTCATAGCGCTTAAATGTTATTGAACTACATACAAAATTGTTCGATGCATAAACCATTCATAATACACATATGACACAACAAAACACAATGCAACTCTAATCCAAAGTAGAATCAAACAACCTAAAACTTACCAAAATTTTTTTTTAAAAAATGCAACCAAGTTAATGAGGGTCACAGCCGAGTGATGTCGGTTCAACTAGAAGCAAACGAATTTGAATTTTGCACTTGGGAGTCAGGGACGAGCTGATTGGAGTCACCGGACGCACAAGTTGTGCATGGAGAGCAGCAGCCAATGAGCGATCCTAACGACAACAAGCAGTGGAGGAAGCGACTGGCATGCGTGGTAGATTGGGAGGGCAACAGTGGGTGTGCGTGAAGAGGGTTAACGGTTTTGTTATTGAAGAAGATAACGAAGGGTCAATGAAATAGATGGATTGGTTTTAGTCTTCAGATTTTTTTTTTCAATTTGGTTCTAAAAATACATACGCACACGACATAACATAACCGATTATAATTTCGTAAAAATAATTACCTAAAATTACTTAATAGAGCCACCGAACTCTTCCGACTCTTTTTTTAATTAAAAATTAAATTGATAGATTAAAGTTGAAGGACAACATTAAAAGAGTAGCAGTAATCTTCTCGGTCTCTTACAATAAAAACAACAACATACTACACAATACAAACAAATCAATTAGAACAACAATGTTGCAAGAATACGACACCGTTGCCTATACCGTTGTTTATCCAAGACAAGTCGATTGTAAAAGATGTAAGACCGCTCGCATCTGCACATCGAAAATACTAGTGTTTTCAAAATTGGGCCATAAAGACAAAGGTAGTCCAAAGACTTCTGGACTTGCTTCCATGATCATATTCACAATATGACAGCCAACCTCCTAAGTAACGCAATATATCTTTACTAAGATAGTCTACAAATATAATCAAGTAAAGGCATCATTTATACTTCATCTCAATTAAAAGATTGGGTTGAACGTTGCGTGCTAAGATACATTTCCTTGTTTAATCTAGTCGTTTAATCCCCTATTGTTAGTATTTGGGATTTTCGTTCTCTTCCTGACTGATTTCTTTTTTGCAGTTTTTGCGACCACACAAAAATCTCTTAGCATATCAGGGATTTTGGCTGCATATGACGGCGAATTACTATCCTCTGCTACTAAATCTAGACTGCTTTCTTGAGAGGAACCTATTTTCTGTTCTGCATTCTGGGAGCTGGTATTCTTATTCCTCTGACTTATCACACCGTAATCACTGGAGTTTAACATTGTCCGTTGTTTTTCATACTCTATCCTATCCTTAGAAATTTCATTTTGCCCAATAGCTGCTAATGGAGTCAACATGTTAGCCCAATTCATCTGATAATGCTCAAGATGTTGTGAGGTGAAATGATGCACTTCATTTTCCACCCCTAACTCCATCTCCTTGCTAATATGACTGTGACGAACCACTAACGTAGGGGAGTCAACTACTTCCCCTTTGGATGACTCTGCTTCGCCAAACCCCATAATTTCTGAATGATTCCCTATTTTAAACTTATTCGCCGTCGGTTGCCATGTTTTCTTCCCAGTTGTTGGCTTCCAAGGATAAGAAATATTAACCTCAGATTTCATCAATTCACCATTCTCGCCTAACTTCATTATAGGCAGTAGATCAGGGAGTATCGTGTCCCTCCTCACTTCAATACAGATTTTGGCACAGCACAAATGTTCCATGTTGGCTGTTTGAATACCCATGCTAATCGGTTTACCTAGAGAGCTCGCTAGGAAACTCAAGCCATCCACACTCCAATATTCTAACGGAACGTTATGCAATTGGACCCATAAAGGGATAGTTTCTATTTTACCTTTGTTAAAATCGAATCCAGGTCTCCATCTTTGGATGAACAATCCAACTAACATGCCACGGCCCCTGTTCCAGTATTTCTGGAACGTTGCTTTCGGAGTTGAACTTGAAGATGAATGAGTCATCATCCCAAAGCATGACTTTCTCTAAGCCTTTCTTCCCCCACCGAGCCTTTGCCCACTCCTTCACAACTGGAAAAGCTATTCGCTTATTCCAGAATACCCCAACCAACGCAGAAGCCCAGAAATTAGCTCCTGCTTTAAGGAGTTCCACGGGAGGGGTTAAAATTCCATCCTTCGTGACATTCTGGAAGTGTCGCAGGGCACCCCTATTGCATTGAATCTGAGGCCTGGATTTCGATGCTCCTACACTGCGCTTCACGCTCACCGTATCTGTCTTCAAGTTGGAGTCTTGGTTCATCGTTTTATGCCTTGACACATACATACGAGTAGAAGCCTTACCGACCTTTGTTGGGAACGCATTAGGATGCCTCCCCGGGGAGCCTCGAAGAACATCTATACTGAGAGCTGGGAATTCGTCTTGAGAGAGGGAGGTTTCCACATTCTCCATAGACGACAGAGGAGCTCCCTCCACCGAGACAGCCACCGTGGAGTTGCTAAAGAGCTCGCGTGAGTCGTAGCATTGAGGTGAGTTGTAAGGCCGCACCTCTCGCACCTCGCTCCTAGACTTCTGCTCTTTTCCAGTCTCCTCTCGCGCAGAAACTATTGCTCGCCTCCAACGCTTGATAATATGATTGTCGTATTATATTTATACAACTGTCGTCTAACCTAGTCACTTTTGTTTTTATAATTGAAATTCAAAATTTGCAATATATTTATCATTTTGTTATTCCTATGCGGCGTCGTATTAAATACTGTGGCGTGCTTTCAAATCCAACGAAGTTTCTGTCCAGAAGTCGCGGGGAGGAAGTGATTTTGTTGAAGTCGAATAACCTTTCTGCAATGGCCAAGCCCGCGATCACTCATGTTGTCTTCGATATGGATGGTCTCTTACTTGGTATTTTATCAAACACTTTATGTGATACTGATACTAGTACTTCAAAGGTTCATAAGATTTGATTGCTTATCTTGATTCAGCTATTTTTAGATCTGAATTAATACAATCCATTGGGAATGACTTTATAATGTCTCAGACACCGAGAAATTTTACACCCAAGTCCAGGAAATTATACTTGCTAGATACAACAAAACTTTTGATTGGTCTCTCAAAGCCAAAATGATGGGCATGAAGGCCATAGAAGCTGCGCGGGTCTTTGTCAATGAGACTGGGATTAGTGATTCTCTTTCAGCGGAGGACTTTCTTGTGGAAAGAGAAGATATGCTGCGACATCTGTTTCCATCAAGTGAGCTAATGCCAGGTATCTTCATATCACCACGAACGTTCAGATTTATTTTCAGCCTTCTTCAGTTTAATTTCTTGACTTCATTAACCATAAAATTGATTATAGGAGCAATCCCAATCAAAGTATCTCAGATTTTCAACATAAGTTGACTGCTTAGTCCGTTCTGTAAGGCTAGTCTGCCATTATGCTCCGAGGGTTTGGTCCTCCTTAGAGTAGCTCTTTAATTTGAATGAGCATTTTTAATGTAGAATATGTTACATGGGATGTTTCTAATAAACATCAATAGCAAAGGGATGATTTTTTTTTTCTTATTTTTGTGTATAGGGGCTAGCCGTTTGATTAAACATCTCCATGCTAAAGGCGTTCCAATTTGCGTGGCAACTGGGTATGTATTCTGTGGATTCCCTGTCGTTTCTTGAATCAATAGGATGAGGTTTACCTGATGATCTGCTTTATAATTTATGGAATCTATTGAAATAATTTGTACTTTTCAGTTCTCACAAACGACATTTTGAGTTGAAAACACAAAGACATGTTGAGCTTTTCTCATTGATGCACCACATTGTTCTTGGAGATGATCCTGAGGTTAAACGTGGTAAGCCGTCACCAGATATATTTCTAGCTGCAGCCAATAGATTTGAGGTATTGTTTTTTAGCATCTAATAGTGTGAATTGCACGCTCTTTGGTTGATGAATTTCCTTCACTCCTTCCTTACTTCTAGAGCAGCATAACATTCTTTTCCTAATTGTATTCATTAGGGTGGGCCAGTAGATCCACAGAAAGTTCTTGTTTTTGAAGATGCACCTTCAGGTGTTCTTGCTGCCAAAAATGCTGGAATGTAAGAGCTTCACTTGATTCTCATTTTCTACAGATGTTGCATAATCTGATCCTCAACTGGTTTTTATGCATCCTTGCCACCACGTGATAATTCTGTTTTAATTAACGGATTGTTGATATCAATTGGAGTAGTAAGTAGGCAAAAGCTGATTAACAATCCTAATTCATCAGGCTTGTATATGCAGTCTCGTAACTTTGTTTTTATTACTGTGCCTAGTTATGAGAAAAAGGAAATTGATGGGTAGCTAATGATGATATATCTGCATTTGCATATTCCCAACAGTTATAATTGGCCTGAACTTAGTATATTTATTACCAGTCAAAATTGAAATGGTTGTGTAGTAAGATTTCGTTGCACTTTCGGAGGTCCCGAAAAAGACTCAAAACGTTATTGTATCTGCACGCTGCAGGTCTGTGGTAATGGTTCCGGATCCCAGGCTTGATAGCTCCCATCATGACACCGCAGATCAAGTTTTAAACTCACTATTGGATTTCAACCCGAGGTATTGGGGTTTGCCTCCTTTTGAAGATGCAGACAATTAGATAAGTTTGCACATCCTGATTTGCATACTTCAGATGGAGAAGCCTCTTTGTAGCTCTTGAGTTTTCCATTTCTTTGATCATTAATTCGTAATCTATTGCTGAGGGGCTAGCCTCTAAAAATGGAAGATGGGATTACCTCACAAGAACCCAAGTTCCGTGGGGGCACGAGTTTAATTTTCCTTTCTTAAGCTGTTCTTGACTCCAACAACTCATTGTTTTGATTCGCAAGCCAAGCATGAATATGTTCCACAAGATTACATTTACATGCTAATTAACTGTATCAATATCGCATCTTGATATTTCAGAATATTTGATGATCATCTCTTTATTATTTACATATATCATAATTAGACAGTCCAAACACATTTGATATAAATGATCACTATCACAAAGCGCCTTTCCTCCGTCAGATTACAAACATGTTGATAAGAACTAATCTGACAAGGGCACTCAATATTACAAAGATTATTGAATGCATCAACACCCTTTTAAATACTTCCGTTTTCACCTCTCCTTTTACAATTTCCCCCTCTTGTCCAGATTGATAGGATGACAACTCCGATGTAGTCCGAAAGCAATCAATGTCAGATCAGAACGCAACCCATCATCCCTAACTAATAGAAATTCAACTCCTACAATTGGTTGTCCACAAGTCGTCGTCCCAACCACTTTGTTGTGCAATTAAGAGATGAACTTTTCTTTATTAATATAATATAGTTTTGCATTATTCATATACTAGTTGATTTCACATTTTTACTATTGATAGTTTTTAACGAGGTAAGGCAGATTATTAGGAATTAATTTGCAAGACAACGATATGATCTGTATATGGTTTTTACAGTGAATGAGAATTAACACTTGTACTAATCAGCAAGCAGTAAATATCTGTTTTGACTTGTACATTTTTCATGTAATAAATGAGAATGTAACACGCATATATATATTTCTTGACGTCATGAGTATTAGACGGAAAAGGATATTTTTTCCCTTCCAAATGCTAACCTCTCAAATCTATACTACAAAATGAATTCAATGCTGATCGATACATATCAAAAAACGAAAATAAAAGAAAAGTCAAGGCGTGCATTATTGTTAGTAAGTGCAGTGTCTAAAAAAGGACCAATCGCGCCAGACTCACTTCAATTCTTCATGCATGCCAATGCAACACTTCTTTGTTTCGGAGAGACAGGATAAGGCAATCCTTAACCAACACCACCTAAAAATGGTCCATTGTTTTAACTATCAACTGTTTAAACAGATTCAGACAATTTAAGAACCTGTCTGATTCAATTTTACTCATTAAATTTTGGTAGTGATGTGTAAAACTTGAAACTCCACACATAAGATTCCTACTCCCAAACCCAACCCTTTCTTGCACGCACCAAAATCCCACCGCCGTCAGTCAATCACATATATGGGCGCTATTGCAAATTAGCACGTTAATGTCCGTATTAATTTGTTATGTCATACAATAGTTCAATTATGGAAATCAATTATCGTATATTTTCATATATGAAAATATGTTCTTTTGAATTTATAAATGAGTTATATACTAATCAATCATATAGAAATTATTAGAATATTAGTGAAATTTAGCCCAGACGGTGCAAATTCAAGTCCTACTTTAATCCAAAACTTCAAAAGATACAAACAAAAAGTGATGAAACTAATGTTCCCCATCATTGTCCACATAATCGGTTATGCTGCTCTTTACCTGTAATGGATTTTCTCTCTTTTCTGGCATGCAAATATGCCCCACTTTTTCTTATATATCGTGGATATTTGAAGAAGACAGAAAGAAAGGACACAGAGGGGCCAAAGTGGTCGCCAACTCTGCAATATTTATTAACGTTGATCCCTCAAATATAGAAGCAACCAAGCATGTGACTTACGTTTACATTATGAACAACCTTAACTAGCAGCCACATATTAACCGTCTTTCTCTTTTATCTGTCTACAATATTTTTGGTTATAATTAATTGATTTTTTTTTATCAACATCTTTGAATGTTCCAAAGAAAGTGGATCGAAGCTTTCATTGGATTCACGCTAACCAGCAATATTCAATTGTCCCGAAAGTCATGTTTATAGATCCAAAGCTTGAGTACACATTAGAAGATTTCGTGTTTGATGAGATCTTTCCCTTTTCTGTGACAAGTATTTAACTTATCTAATATATATATATATATATATTCAAGTTTGTATATATTATTCGGCCGACGTTTTTCCCCCCGTACATTCTAACATATAATCATAATATGTTAATACTTGTAGCACGGTTTTAAGATTGAACGTGATCGATCAGTTAACAGAATAAATGCATAAACAAGCATGGTACATAACAGTCAGTATTTGTATTTCCACTTTGAGTCAAGAAGTGGTTATTAGAGAAGCAAAACTTTACAGTAGAAAAGACACATCTACTCTGATACTAGATTGGTAGGAGTTTGAGCTTGTCCTTTTCTTCTGAATAGCTTTTTTTTTTCTTCTTTCTCTTTAGGTTTAGGGTGCAAGAAGAGGTAATGGATAACACAATTTAGTTATCATCACGGGATTTTTTTTCATAGCTATAAATGAATCCTGACATGACAATGGAGGTTGAAGGGAAGTAAGCAGAAGTTCTTAAGTTTATTCATATGAAGAAAACAAGGAAACTTACAATCCAAGACTAATCAGCAACAGACATTTTTCCTCCGGAACACAAAACTTGGAGCCAAGCGTTTCTAGAGTGTTTATGCCTCTCCTCTTCCTTTCCTTGTGTTTACCTTCACCGGAAGTATCCTAATCCTCTTGGCCACACGTACAAAATCCCTTTTTCACACCAAGAAAAGTAATACAAGTTAGGCGTCTGATCTCTGGAATGGATTCAGCTAAAACTACTGTTGAAACGTAATGTCTGGTTGGCGAAGGCTTCTTAGTCAAAGAATGATATGCAAGTTTACGACAATATTCATGTGATAAATACAATCTTAAGTAAACAGGGAAAGGATTGGTCCATTTTTCGTCTGATTCCGTTGAGCAAACACAAGAAGTGGATTTTATTATCATAAGATTAGTATGATCTACCCACAAATGCCATGCATAAACTTGTTATATAGAGTAATTCACAGCCTCAAAGTTAATGAGTATACTATAATTTATGGAAACAAACATGTCCAGGAAAAAAAAAAGGAACATTTAGAACAAGTCAAAGGGTCTAGCTTACTTCCAGTTGAGGTCACCCGCTAGGAGGAGATCATTTTCCAAGTCCTCATAGGCAACGAGGTGACCGGGAATTGCATTTGTTAGATCAAGCTCAGTCTCCGAACCAAGTCCTGAATCGCCACCGTCCACAAACATTTGCCGGAGAGCCCTGGCGAGGCTCTGATAGTTTGCATGCTTATGGAGGCTGATTCGCTGGCAGATCGAACGGCCCTCGAGGACAACAGTGACCGGAGGGACAACGTTGGAGACAAGATCATCGTCCTCAAGGCCAGGAAAGGATTTAGGGTTAGAACCGATCATGCCCATGAACGGCTGTTGTTGTTGATGATGACGATGATGATGATGATGAGAAGAAGGTGGCGTAAGGTTCATGTTTGGAAGCCTCCTAATCTCTTTCCATCTCCTTTTCAAGGAGTACTCTTGTCTTTGTTGATGTCCTTGGGGATCATAAGTGGCGCTGTTCATGTTCATTTTTATCTTCTCCTGTCTCTCTCGGTCTCTGATCTCCCAGGAGCTTGGTCGTTGGTGGTGAAGGTAAAAGGAGAGTCTAGTCTGAGTGAGAAATTGATAAGGATTTGGGGTATCTTTGGTGGGGTTAAGGGAGAGGAGAGATTTCAAAGGGACTTAAACCAGAGGTAGCTACTTATAAGCTCTCTACGGTGTTGTCTATATGTTTGATGTGATCTCGGTAAAAGAGCATATACTAAGAGGCTTTTAGGTGTGTGTGCATGTGTGGGCGAGGGAGAGGGAGAGGGAGCACAAATGTCGGAAGAGTTCAGATTGGTGTCGGAAGCCGGATTGAGCTTTCCTTTCCATTTTGAAGGCAAATTAATTGTAGCCGTATCGATCTCTCCTATCTCCAATAACTAAGCCTTGTGGACCAATGGAGTATATATATGTATATGCCTTCTTAAGCATATAAATGTTTCCTCGTTTAATAAAACTATTTTAAGGATATTAGAAGTTGGACTTCATATATACCATAATGACTTTGTATAATTAGATATTATAACTATATGAAGGGTGTGCCCTTAATTTGGTTCTCAGTGTTATTATAATAATATAGTCCGATGTGTTTTGGTTTTGGTGTTTATGAAAAGAAATTGCAAGGAAACAATGATTATTTGTTAATGGGGATGGTGATATAATGCGTATATGAAAAGCAAGCACTAAAAAATTGATAAATAAACATTTAATTAAAGTGATTTAATAAATGAAAAATGAAAAAAAGTCTCTCTCACCTTCTTGTAAATTGAAACGCTGGGGCCGTGGAGACGACACCGCTGCGGTCGGCGAACGCATCGCTTGTTTGACTCTCGGAAGTCGGTACCAGCATATGCTTTGGAAGGACGATCTTGCCCCTGCGGACTATCAACATAATCAGTTTATTTTTGTAAAGTTTATCTTTTCCACGTCAGAAAAATTCAGTTATTAATATGAATAAAATATCTTTAAAAAACATTTTTTAATATTTTATTTGGATTGAAAATTTAATTAATAAATATAAAAATTATATTAATTAAATACATTATTTAGATGCACAAGTTCCAAAATTTTAAATAACGTGGTGTTGGTGTTTGAAATAAATTTCTTATCACATGGATTTACTTAGAATTAGATAATTAGTTAGTAATTCTTTTTTGATTATCTTGATATCCGATGTGAAGCTCACCTATCTATTAAATTTTAAATAATGATTACAAAATTTAACCAATTTGACCGGTTCGACTGAAATTTTTTTGAACCGTTTAATTTTTCAATCTGATTTACTTTAACAATTCTTATTGTTAAAAACAAATCAGTTTATTAATGAATCAGTCAATTTCATAAACTAATAAGTTTTTATAAACTAAAATTAATTAAATAATTTTTATTTAATAATAACTTTTTAATTGAATTTCAAATTCTAGCAAATTATTTTAATTATATTTTAAATCTTTTAATTTTATTCAACCATTAACCTAATTTATAATAATGTAATGCCGATTTAACTTCCAAGTTCCAACATAGCCTTTGATCGTGAGCATCGTAAAATAAATGTTTCGTCAATTATAGCCCATTGGGCCATGTAAATTAGCCCAATGTGAGAGCTTCAACTAAACACCCTAAAACCCTAGAACAAAAAGATTCCTGTGACCGAATGGTCAATTCGATAGTTATAACAGTCGTGGTTTGACTGTTTATCCCTAAAACCCTACGATTTCTGAGCAGAACAAAAAGATTCCTGTTGCTTGACTCTGCTCCCTCTCTGTCTCGAGATGGCTGTGAGTATCTTTGTTTCTCTGTTATTTTCTTTCTTCTGTTCATCTTCTAAGTTCTCTAAATGCTCCTTTGCCTTACGGTTTTGGATTTTCAGTTCAGAATTGGTTGGGTTTAACTTTTTTAAAAAATTAATGAAAATACACAGTAGATTGCGGTGTATTAGTACTTTAATTGACGAGTTCGATCGATACCATTTTGATATAGGTAAATTTGGGAGCTTTTGAAGCATTTCCTTTGCAGTTTCGCTTTAGGTGCTTGAAGTAATAACAGTTCAAGTTTAGGTTTTTATATGTGCAGCTGCATAGATAAACTCATACTTCCTGTCAATCATGCAATGGCATCAATTTTTTTGATTTGATGGTAAACAAAGAACTAATAAGTCTTTCTACGTGGACTGCCTCAAGTGTTGTTTCTTACTTGTTCTTTACCATTCTGCATGCTTTTAGCTTGTTCTTTACCTAGTTGCATCATTGACAATTGGGAGCTCAACTAAGAGATAATGATGGAAGATTTGCTCCAAATTTTTATCAGCTTTTGTCTTCCAAGCCTTTAATTGGAGATGGGATAGATATGTCGTTTCTTCCTTCTCTTTTGTTTCCTTAAAGAGGGAAAAAGAGGAATATTTTTATACGATGAAATAAATATTATGTGGGTTGCATACCTTTGGGTTTTCTATTGTGTGAAATTTGAGAAAAAAGAACGGAATAAGATGTAATTCAATCCAAAACTGCAAGTTTTCCTGCATCCATTGTCCGGAAGAAATTTGAAAGCTGCCTAAAGCCACATATTATTGCCTTTTAAAAGCATCATTTGTCTGTTATATAGTTAGTAATTATTAAAAGTAGATTGTTGCATATTAGTACATTTCATAATGTTACTGATGTGGAATTGTGCAGACTGTACCTGTTAATCCGAAGCCTTTCTTGAACAACTTGACTGGAAAGACTGTTATTGTAAAACTTAAGTGGGGAATGGAATACAAAGGTAAGCATGCCGTTTGTCTTTTTCCTTTACTTTCTTCCTTTTGTCTATAATGGCTGCTCCCTAATTTGCCATTAAGTTATAAACTTATCTCTTGGCTGCGATACAGGTTTTCTTGCTTCAGTGGATTCGTACATGAACCTGCAGGTATGCCTGAATTCTTTTTTAAATTTGACTCGAGTTAATATGTTCCTTTCTAGTTTTGTCCAACTCATCTAATTAGCATACAGTCTCTACCAATGACATGCTCAGAGGATCATCCTTTTTAGTCTTTTCTATTTTAACTGTTTAATTGTGATGTTCTAAATCATATAACAATTGAAACTGATATACAGCTAGGCAATGCTGAAGAATTTGTTGATGGTCAGTTCAGTGGGAACCTGGGAGAGATTTTAATCAGGTACGAAAACCATATGCAACAACATGAGCATGCCTCTTGTTCTTGCTCAGGTGTGTTTCTTTGGCGTAAGAATCATGTGCAATGCATAGATGTTACCCTAATTGCTTAAGTTGGTTGAAAGATTGATCAAACTGAAGATTATCGTTGCTGAAGATGATGGTATCGGTCAATGCTTGTCTTAATTTTTCCTCTTCTGAATAATTGGTTTAACAGTAAAGAAAGTAGCCTGTGTATATATGTGTTCATCAAATGCAAAACAGAGTTACTAAAGTCTAAAATCAGAATAGGTAAGCTCTAGTTAGTCAACTAGCAAGTGATTATAAGCTACCTGTTACAAACAAGTAAATGGAATGATTAAAATTCTGAAATTGAGCGTATGCAGATAGCACAGAATTCAAGTGAAATCATGGAGTCCACACAGACACACACACACGTGTGTGTGTGTGTGTGTGTGTGTGTGTGTGTGTGTGTGTATTTCTAACTCTTTAAATGGATTTTCATGGATCCTTTATTACTTCCAATTTTTTGGGTTAAGATGGGCCAAGTTAAGCTTCCAATTGCAGGCTAGCCATGTTCTCTTGAACCATAGTATTCAGGTGCCAATAAACTTTTGAATAGGCTCTCTTAAAAATTTTGATAGGTGCACAATTTCTGCCATTTGACTAATTAATGATGTACCAAAATTTTCACAGATCTGTGAGAAACAGCTTGGGACATAATAGTTCAAGCAGAAATGTTGAGAAATGTCTCTATTAATACATGCATCTTCTAGAGTGTTCATTTGGGATTGGTTTTGATTGCTAAGTTTGATTGAATGGATGAAAACGCATGGTTGATTTAATGCTTTATAATCTTATTTCAAAATTTTACTTTAGCTTCCGATGAGATTCTGCAGAAGATAGGTTGAACCATTACATCTTATGTCCTGCTACATAACTCAAAGTTACACGTTCAATAGCATAAATAAAGAGTGCTTAAAGATTACGTGAAGTCAGTAGAATTTACTCTCTATAATCTCTTCTGGAGTTACAGAATGTTATTTTGCATATAATCCTCAGGTGCAACAACGTTTTGTATCTTCGAGGCGTCCCAGAAGATGAAGACATAGAAGATGCAGACCGGGACTAGCTAGTAGTTTTTATCAAATGTGTAGTGATTGTATCAACAGAACCTTTCGGTTGTCTATTCTTAAAGCTAAACATGCCGTGTACTTTAACCTGAGCATGACTGTCGTCTAAGCTCAGAATTGCTCATTTATATTTCCTTGCTCAACAATTTCCTTAGCCCTCAAAGCTCAACTTTCATTAATTTGGTTTCAATTTGCCTATGTTTTATTGATGCAGAGCTTATAGTACTAGATTTGTTCTTGTTGTTTGTAGATACTCCATTATTTCGAATAACTTAGTGCCTATTTGGTTTAACTTTTGGAGGGTGAATAAATACTTTTTCCCACTGCAAAAATTGTTTTTAAGAAAACTGAGTGTTTGGTTGTAAAATTCAAAAGTACTTTTTTTTTTCATGAAAATGACTATTTTGGAAGCTGAAATATAGCTTTTTGAGAAGTTCAAATTTGGAGTTTTTTAAAAATATTATTTTTTAGGTAAATTTTTCAGATCAATTAATAAGCTTATTTTTTTAGTTCCTTTTATCTTTACGTTTTACATATAATTCCCGCAATACTCACAAATACATATTCACATTTATTTTGAGATTTATATATTTGACTTTTTTATGTTTTAATATTTATTTTTTATATTAGTTTTACTTATATTATAATCCATATAAAAGATTTGGTTAGATATATTTTTATT
>JAOTAX010000008.1:1205315-1228303 GCA_025629825.1 Erythroxylum guanchezii
TTAAATAATTTTTATATGTATAAATAATTTTTATTACAAAATAAAATATAGTTAAAATTAAAAATATTTTTTATTTTAATGTTACTAAACAGTCTATTATATAAAGCTCGTTCAAAAAAGTTCTTTTTTAAATGACAGTTAAACAGTCAATTGACTTCTTAAAAAAAGCCCTTTTTAAAGTAACTTTACTGATAAAAATTATACTAATAAAAACTTTACTAATATAAGCTCGTCCACGTAAGCCCTTAATACAAATCCACGGCATATTAGCTTATGAGCTACCAGCCCAGGAGGTAGGTAAACGTGTGGAGACAGTGAGTGGGTCACGAAAAGAAGTGGATGGTATTATCCCTCTGATTTTTAGCAACCAAATCCTACGGCCCAGAGTTTTTAGCGTGTGGTCCCTTCTCTAATTATAATCCCTCTATTTACAAGAATTATAATTATTATTTTAAAATTATTAATTAAATAAGTTATTCGATGAATATGTGAGGTCATTCATCTTATTTTGCTCGTCAATATCTGGCTTCTTGACATGTCCCCACCACCAATAATATATTACAGCCAGTTGGTACGGTGTGGTTTTCATTGATGTGTAAAACATATGCAACATGCTTGTCGAGTTCGGACCTGACGCTGACTGAACAATGCACAACAGCCATAAGTCGGAGGATGAAGTCCAAAGTCACGATCCTGGCAGATTTCAGCCTCACCAATAAATTTGGACAAACTCGTTTTTATTTCTTTATTTCCTTTCTCCACCATGACATGGTTCATTGCTTCCGTTATATAATTTTTTAACATATACAAACTAGACAAAATCATAAAGAACAGGAATCACGTGTTACTACTTGATGTCGTGACAGATGATTCCTTCCTCAATCTTTAAGAACCTCACAATTTTAAGGTTACTTCAATAATGTTTTAAGCCGTTTTAATTATTACGAGGCAGGCTTCAGATGCATAAGCAGACAAGTGTCTCTAAAATCACCACACTTTAAGAAAGCTTACAATTAAACGTCCAACAGTTCATATATAGGAGTGTCCGTCATCTCGAACCAATTTTGCTGGTTCATACAAATTAAGGGTCTCGTAAACTAAGCCTATTCGTATTACACATATAACTTACAACGATCAAAATATATAAAGAAAGAATTAAAATGCAAAGGGTAGAAAAAATGTGTGTAAGGACAGCAAGTTCAACCATCATACGGGCAATGGCTTCCATGCAAAGAGCACTGGGAAGGCTTAGCCTCAGAATCCGCCTTTATCATGAGATTTTTCCGACCACCTTTGTTGCGAACACCTGAGTTGGAGGATCTGTTACCAGACGTCACGTAAGTATTTGCCATTCATTTGCAAGCTCTTTACCATGCTCTCAGCCTTGGAGCTGTCCATGGATCCCTGAATCAAGACAAGAAATGCCTCAAGTTAATGACACCAAGAAAGACTACCAAACCAATGCTTTGGTGTCAGTTTCATTCGAGCAATAGCCACATTAACATTTCATTGCGTTTAATTTAAATTAAGCAATCAATACCTGCTCCTGCAAAATAGTATGCAGAGTCCTATGGACATCTTTGGCCATTCCCTTCGCATCACCGCAAACGTACAAGTATCCTCCCTGAGAAATCACGTTCCATATATCCGAGGCCTAGACAAGAGGAAGATATGTACTTAGTGCTTCAATTTACTTGATATATTTAAACCGAAATATTGTATTCGCTGTTCAGGAGGTAGGTGAAAGAGAGAGCACCTTCTCCATCATTTTATGTTGCACATATTCCTTGGTAGGTCCCTCGCGTGAGAAGGCAACAACAAGCTCAGAAAGTGCACCACTTTCTACAAAGTTGTTGAGCTCATCTTCATATATGAAATCCTGAGAAAAGTTGAATATGTAAAAATTTGATTGCTCAAATTATGAATCCACCAACCCTAGGAACATTCTTCATATCATTCAGGGCTTACCATTTTACGATTCCTGCAACCAAAGAACAGGATAGAGGATCCAAGTTCCACTCCATCTTCTTTTAGGGCTAATCTTTCCTATAAAAGGAAAAGGAATTTAATTAGATTGTGTACTTCAATGGGGTAGAAATTGGAATAAGAAGACAAAAACTAGAAGTGTGTTCACAGAAACCTGTAAGAAACCCCTGAAAGGAGCCAACCCAGTTCCAGGGCCAATCATAATAATAGGGACTTTAGCATCCGTAGGAAGTTTGAAGTTTGACTGCCGAACAAAAATGGGCGCCCAACTGCATTTTAGGCTCTCCTCTAGAGACTCAGAGTTCTGCGGGTAAAAGAAGTGGGGAGAAACAGAAAGCAGATAGTTAATTGCTGCAAAAAATGAATGAAGATGCAGACTGTACCGATGATAGCTTTTTTGTTTCCCTCTAAAGCAAGCTGCTATCAAAAATTTAATCGAAGCCATTGCTTTATAGGTTTTTCTGGACCAAAGATACCTGTTTCCCTACAGTTCTCTAGCCTCAGGGATCTTCTTCGATATCCTAAATGAAGAACTATGAAACAAATAACAAATTCAAATAACTACCTTCATCCAAGTTGAGCATACTCCTTTGTGAACCCGTCCAGTAGGCATTTTGTCAAGAACCAAGGCACATGTAACATGAATTCTAGACGGTGCCATCCTGACATAATGGAAACATAAATAGTAAGAACACAGATTTGAGCTGAAAATAAAATCACTTGGCCTAAAAAAATGGAGAAAAGTATATAGCCAGACCGTGTAGCAGAAAACTGTAACTTTTACTGAGATGATTACCTTGGAGATGATGAGATAGAGTAGTATCTAGGTTGCAGGCGTGGGGCAACAGCAGCAAAGAATACACCAAGTGGAGGTCTTGCTGATGGAAATTCAGCCATAACCTCAAGGAGGCTTCTCTGACTAGCAACAACCCATTGTGAATATTCATCCTGTATTTGTGAACACCCAAAGTTAGGTATTGAAATGTTATAAATATTAGCAAAAGATTTAGACAAGTATTCAAATAAATGACAACCTTTCCAGCAGGGGATGCAAGATGCCTTAATCGATCAGCTTCTGATGGATCAGTAGCATGAGCTGCTAAAGCCATAAGAACAGACTGAAACAAAGGCATAGGAAGAGGACACATCAGACAAAAAATCATTGAAGGGAGCGTATAAATGATGCATACAGTGAAAAACAATTAACCTTCTTGGGAGAACTCAAAAGATCAGCATATCTCGCCAAAGCAGTTCGTAAAGTGCATGGCGGAAAAGCAGGTGGCAAAGAGCTTCCAGATAGGGGTGTGCCATCCTCTTTGTCAGCATGAATAGAGAAATATGTATCTGGAGACAATCCTAACAACTGCACTGCCTCCTCAATTGTTTCATCAAGATTCTCACAGAAAACACCAACATGGTCCCCAGTATCATATCTGAGAGATAAGTCCAAGAAAAATGATCATATATCATCACTACATTTCTTTCCTGAAACTTTTGCTTATAACAACATGTGAACCTACTAATTGAAAAAAACTTACGAAAGACCAGTGCCAGCTATGTCAAACTCCAAGTGGGTGCAAGAGCGATCAGATGCAGGAGTATGAAGCTCCTTTCTTACAGCAACATTTGACCTTAATGGTAAGAAATATACGTTTTATATTGCATGGAGAACAAATATCACATATGCAATGGAGGAGGAGGAACAAAAGTAATAACTAAACAGCAACAGGGAATTATTTGGCAGTTATAGTATACCTGCACGGATTGTGCGCATCATGGACAGTATGTCCATTTGCACTACTCCAGGTTTTGTCTTCTACAGGTGCATCCTCAGGATCATAGAATACAATACGATATTCCAACACTGCAGCAGTGTAGGGTGTAGAAACGGTTGTTGCATCACCCCCGTCAAGAAGTAACTGATCCAACTCAGGCCACACCGACTCTCTCCTGCAATAACAAGTAGCAAAGGACACAAAAAAGAAATTAAGATCTCTGTATAAGATAGCCTGATCTGTTAATTTAGAGTATAGACCGAGCTAACATACCAAGCACTGAAATCATCTTCAATACATTGGTCATCATCACCAAGGCCAACTGGGACAAGGCGCTTCCCGCCTACAGATGCAAAGAGAAAAGTCTGATAACGGAAACCAGATCAAACTGAATTATGACGAGATACATGCGTTCATAAATACAGGTACTAGCTTCAGGTACTCAAATATGTAGGCCATGTTACAAGGGTTCATTCTTTGTATGAGTGGTGTCAATTGGGTGGTGTACTTGTGAATTGCCTAAACTTAATGTTTTGCTTTATGCATCACTTACTAAAACATAACAGAGCAAAAATTTTAAAGAAAGGTTGCATCCACTAAAGGAATGCCATGTGTGGAGGATCACAAGAACCTTTTTTTTCTTTCTCTCGGAAAACAATGCAAAGCCATCATTGGATGCATTTACAAATTGAAGCCTGTACCATATTCAAATATCAAATGATTATATTGGAGGTAATCTGCATTCTCTTGCATGTATTGTAAATTGCCTGATTGGCATCACCGATCAATAAAAGTAAGTCATCTACCATGCGCGTCCAGTATCAATATTCACCAGTAACTGTATTGTATCCTGAATCGTGTTACTCATTTCTAGGACACCCCAAATTGAAAAGCCTAACTTTCTGCTTTAAGAAAAGTAATGCCTTGAAGTGTAGAGAAACTCAAAACAAGCAAATTAAGATGCAAGATTTTCCGAAAAGGAGTGAGGGGAGAAGCAAAAAGAATACCCTGCTTAGCGAGCATATCATCCACCACTTTAGCAATCTGAATTTGAATTCAAAATTACACAAATTAGATACTAACTAATAAACTGAAAAGAAACAATACGGCCTTCGTAATAATTCCTAAAGTAAAAGAGAAATAATTATCTCATAATAGTTCATCACATACCTTATTAAAATGCTCATACTGCCTGTTCCCAAGTCCAAACACTCCATACTTAAGGTTCTGAAGCCATTCCCCTTTCTCTCCTCCCTATATCCAGATTGGTATAAGGGGCAAGCTTGCAAAACCCAAAACCATAAACAATCGAAATTAACGTTTAGGTGCACGTTCAAATTTTACCTCTGTAAACCATTTATAGAACCTCGCCGCGTTATCTGTTGGCTCACCATCTCCATACCTACACCGCCCACCACCAAAAATACATCAGCGAAAGATGTAAGAAAAGGCAAGAATAAAAGAAGCACATCAATATACCCACGTGGCTAAGAAAAAGAAAGCCAGTGATTCTTTCTTAAATTTCTCCTCGTATTCATCATCATCGCCGGCATAATCATCCTGATACAGAGAAAACAATTCCCAAATCAACACTTGAATTGGTAAAAAGTATAGCAATAAAAATGAACCTAGAAAAATTAGAGGAAAAAGATGGAATCTTTAAATGGAAAACAAGAAGAATTATGAAATAAAAAGGTCCTACATACCAAATCGACAACTTTAAATACAGCCTTATCATATCGTGCTTTTGCCTCCTCAACTAAAGCCTGTGAATTCAAGCAAAACCAAGAGAAAAAGAAACAGTCAACCACCCAATTCAACCATGTTAAACAAGAAATGACATGAATTGCGAGCATACATTCAACCACATGAGCAACCAAACCAACCTTGGCAAATCCTTCTGCAGTACCAGTCTGAGTACCAAAGAAGATGGTAACTTTCTTCTTGCCATCGTCAAGCTCGGTGTCCAGCTCTTTAGCAGCCACCCGCTTTGGAACCTCAACAACCTTAGCTTTCTGTCCATTTGACCTTCTCCAAATCAGTACCACAACACATCCGATCAAAACTGCGATCGAGGTCGTCAATATCATCACAAACTCTCTGTTCTCGAAGATCAAGGTGGAAACTTCACCAGCACCGGACTCAGCTGACACGTTGGCCGGGTCAGCCTTGCCCTTGATAATCGCCGACATGAAATCAAGCGGCGAAACTTTCATTGGAGTATCAGAAGATTGCATCTTTGTACCACCAAACAACAAAAACCCCACAAACAAAACAACCAAAAGCAGAGATCTTTCCAGAGAAACCAACAAAGGGTAGTCTCTCTCGAGAGCTCTTAGGAATTGGGTGCTTTTTTGTTTGGTGGTTGGTGTGGTGTAGGTAGGGTGGTGCGTCCTGAGAGAGTAGGAAGGAATATGAGGGACGGTTAATAAAGAGTTGAGGGGTCCCGAAGGTTGGAGGAACTGGGCAGGCAAGGTAACGCCTACCAAACCAGACTAGTCAAAGTCACCTACCACACATGAACTCGTAACATACGTTCTTTTTTCTTGGATTTTAACCATGGTTAAGGATGCCTGTTTCTGGTCTTTTGGTTGTTCTGTTTTATTTCATATTTCTATATTAAGTTCTGGGAACTGGGAAGTGTTCCTATCAAAACACCCCACTTTCTCAGCTATGCTATGTTCAAAGCATGTTTTGCATGTGATAGAACATTAAATTTCACACATGAACAAAGTAATGTAATATTTTTTGCCTTTTTCTTATTTATGGGACCTTAGCATTACAAAGTCAGAAGGAGAAAATTTGTTGCTATCAATATTTTCAAAATCGGACCTAAGAAAGAGTTTAAAGTTTAAAGATTAAATAAAATTAAATAATCTAAACTATGATATGATTTAAAAATATTATTCTTAACTATAAAATAATTTAAATTATTAATTTATTTTAATTTATAAGAACTTATTAATTTACGATTATTATTATTATTATTGTTGTTATTATTATTCCTCTATCTTTTTTTCTCTTTCTATCGTTTCATGTGGGTCATTTCAAAACAATCTCGATCTTTCCAGATATCACGTATCAGTAAGATTTATACTGGATATTGTTGTTATTGTATATATCTCTTATAATTGTTCAATTCATCTAATTTTTTGGTTAAATATATTTACCTTCTTAAATATATGTGAGTGTAATCAACTAAAATATTAAAATGTATTATTTTGTTATTTAAATATCAAAATAAACGGAATGATTAATAAATTTCAGATTTTGATAATAATAATAATAAATCTCTTATTATGGATTAAATATATCCAAACGAACCCTGAAGGAAAGAAAAAATAATAGGTCTTTTATAAATAGTTAATGCGGAAAAAAGAACCCACCCCAACCCTTGACTTTTGCCTTAATTTAGCTTACATAGTTTGACCTTGTTGCCTCTCTTGTTGATCGACTTACATCTAACTGGTATTGCATCGTACATAGATTTCCACACAATACTGCGTGACTCTAATGCGCCGCCGAAATGGGCGATCCTTTGACGGTGTGTGCGTGCTCCGACGAGCTATCAAAATCATTTTAAAACCACGTTTCCATGTTGGGCTTGACTGCTACTTGAACATACATGTTTTCAAACCTGCAATAATGTACAGAAAAGAAGACGAGCTTTATTAATTCTTAGTCAAGCGAGCACCATTTGAATAGACCAAACTTAAGCTAATATAGCCAGGTTTCTCCTGGGTTCAATCGTCATTGCTCCAAGTTTTCAACTATCTTCTTGTATGAGCATCATCAACCACTAAATAAATTCCCCTTCTTCTTCATAAAATCTTCCTCTCTACGTATGAATAGGGCGACACAACTTTTACTGTACCATCTGGTTTACTGAAAACTCGAATTATGTCAATGGCATTATCATAGCAAAGTAATGTTCAAAAGTGACAAAAAGGAATACGAGCGACTTCCAAGCATTTTAAGTCACCAAATCTATGTATTACCAGACGAGCACATCATTATTCAAACGATGTATTGATTCCAAACAAGAAATTTCCTTTCACCACTCTGCTATTTCTCAGGAACAAGAACGTTAGGTGTTGGATATTATATTACATAGTTCAGATGTACTTTTTATTATTATAAGTGAACACGAACGGGTCGTTGTACGATTAAAATGAGGCCTTGTCTTGGCCAAATTCAGGTCCAGCCAGTGAGGCTCCACCTTCCACCACGAATTGGAGGAGAAACCAGGCAATAAGCAACTGATGAGTGAAGAGTTGAAGACAACTCATGCATGTGGATGTGGGGGTATACATCTTTAAAGCACTACTTCTTGGACTTGAATTGCGAAACGTGGAGAAAAACTGTTCACTTCAGCCTATCATCATAATAAATTCTTCACCGAAATAAAGCCACGTCATATTTAATTCAATTACCATACACCGCAATTTATATTTGATTAAATGTTAAGTAAGAAAATTATTATTTTTAATTTTAACAAGATTTATGTAACGATTCCAATAATATGTGACGGTATGGTAAATAACTCGTTCCTTCTTCTTAAATCATCCTGTTAACATATAAATTAAAACCACAAGGATAAATGTTCGAATCACCCAAAAAAAAAAAAAAAAAAAGAGAAGCTTATTTGTAAAAATTACAAAAGCCATAAATTGAGACTTTGGCAAGCAAATTGTTTAGTAATCAGATCGAGTCTCAATAAAAAACTTTGGAGTGATATGATGAAGGAGCACTGAATTTCTACTAATCCCCTCACCCCTTTCTCTCGTGAAGGTTATGTTGTCTTCTTCAATGAGATATGTAAACAGGCGATTCGCCCTTTTTTTTAGTGCTCTCACTTTCTCTTCCTTATCTACATCCTCTTTTTTTTGGGTGTAATTCTTGATTAATCAGTCTTTTATGTTTTGGTGTTTTATGAGTTTTATTAGGTTTTTTAAAACTTTTATTCTTTATGATTTTTTCTTTTACATTTGTTATTAGCTTTTCTGTTTGATGTAGTGTTTAATACTTCCTGAGTTTGATTATGTTGATCTCTTTGCATTTGGTATTGTTAAGTTATTGTCAAAATTGAATTTTTATGCTTAATAATCTTATGGTTTCATACATTTTGTGTTTGTACATGTTGAGTCAAAATCGAGTTCTTTGATGCTTAATTGCTCTCTTAGCATATGGTTATTGTTTTTCTACAATTCTTTGATGCTTTATTGCTATCTTTTTATTTGAGTATTGGTGTTTTTCTACAGATAAAGAAATAATACATTTCCTTATATTTTAGTTTTAAAATATATTTTATTTTTAAAAGTCTAATTATATTTATATTTATTTATTATTTATTGTAATTTTATTTACATAATTATTTAGTGTATCATTTTTTTTTACTTTTTAATTTACATCATATTTTTATTATCACATATACGTGTCAGTCTATTCAACTTCTCTATTATATAAAAATAAGTTCGCATATTATCGTATATTTTCAGAATCTGCTTTATTACAAAATTTCAGGCGATGAAAAGTAAATCGTGTTTTCAAAGCTCAACCACAATTTCAATCGACATTAAGATTTAAATATATTATGTTACCGAATGGTCAACTCAATAGTTACATCATGCTTTATTGTCGGCAAATTTAACTCATTCCACGGTTAAGCATTTCTTACGTATAATGTAATCTTTAGAACTTTGACGCTCTCTTTTATATAGACGTCGTGGTTTGACTGTTTCTGTATAAAAGATATCTTAAATAAATTGAATTATATATCTAAACAAATCTCAGCATAACGTAATCAGACAATGGCGAGAGCTTCCATTCACTTTCCAACTACTACCAAATAAACCATAGGTGTGCTATTTTATTTTTAACCATTCCCATACAAATTGCGGACTTAATTGTCAACGACAGCTGTGAGTGCAGCGATTATTCCATTTTCTTTTTATTAATAATTTATTTAAAATTATAAATATTAAAAAAATACGGTATTATTATAAAAAGAAAGTAGCCAACTATGGCCTATATTCTACCGACTATTCAGCAAGCCACGTTTTGGACCTTTTGGTCCATGCCTTATAGGTTCAGGCTTAGGCTCTACGTCTATGGGCTAGGCTGAGTTGACAGGTAGAGTGCCAAAATGGTACGAGCCTGTCACATGACTCTTTGACTCTGCCACCCCAAACCAATAAACTTTAGGATTTTTATTTTGGAGAAAAACAAAAGCAGAAAGAGACCACAGGATAGAAAATGTGAGCAAAGGTAGCATTAATGGCATTAAGGAGCTGGCATTTGTAAGGAGTTTCAGAAAGCTAGGGCACCGGAGTCACGTGAGCCGGTGAAGACTAGTGGTCCATGGAAATTTTGATCTCCTTATCTGACCATGAGAAATCACGTGGGTTGACAACCAGAGGAATGATTGCCAGATTAGCAATATATCTTTGATTTTAACTCGGATCTTGTCCGAAACTCGGTTAAATTTGGATCGTTCGAGTTGGATTCCATGAAGAGGGTCGAGTTTTGGGATCCACCTTGTTTTGACGATTCGATTTTAGTGTGAAAAACACATCAGAAAGCAATGGGGTAGGGTATAAGTAGATTAGAAAAGGGGTATTGTTTTACATGTACATTGGAATCTCGCGCTTTATCTGTGTCTTCTTCTGAACAGTATAGTTAGAAAAGAGTTTGTCTTGTGCGAGATGGGGAATCTCTCGTACGTTTTTGGTTGAATATCTTTCCAGTGACCAATGAATTGTGAAACTTACCTTGTGCTTCTTCTGAATCGCCCTTCACCTTAAAGTCAAACCACAGGATAAAATAAAGCATGCTCTTGGAATTCCCAATCATACCCAACATCTTTGGGCCTTCGGCTTGTCCTTTTAACGTGTAACGATGTTTTCGTTTGTTTTGCTTGAAAGGGATTATATTCGGCTTTAGATTAGGTTTGATTTAAGATTGGATTTAGAGCGTCGGTCCAAAATCCGATTCGAAAGATTCGCTGAACAAAATCCAAAATCTGCGTAAGTTGAGTTCTAACTACACATCTTATTTATTGTCATCTATTAAACAGATTAAATTTCAAAGCTGTATTCTTATGAAACATATATGCTTGGCACTGTGAGTTAAATTTTAGACATTACATGGTCTGGCACATTGCATTATTGGCTTAGAGATCGCAGCTCACATGGTAGGGCATTGTTGCTCCTTGAATTAAATTATATGCTACAATACAATGGTATGGTATAGTGATTAAATGACAATGAAGTCCCCATGGGCAGTGCCAATTTTTTTAAAAATAAAAAATAAAAAACTTATTTTTTAATTAAGCTAATATTTATTCAAGTTTTAACTCTTATAAATAAAATGATATTGTTTTGTTTATAATAATTAAATCACGAGTTAATATAAGCCTAACTTAACTTATGAACCGACTCATTAAAAACAACTAAATTGAAAATTATGTGTCAAGAATTTTCATCCCAAAAAAGAAGTGGAGTCCTTTCTTCTTTTTCCCTTTAATCAACTCACATGTTTTTACTATTAATTCAACTATAGTGAATTAATAGTTATGCTTTTAGTGTAATAGGAAACAATAATGGTTAAATTGAATATTAATATTTATAAACCTTTTTTTCATTGTAACATTTTTAAAAATCCAAATAAAGTATTAATGTTATTTTAGGGGGCGCTTGGTTTATAAAAAGTAATGGAAATATGAATGAGAATGAATATAGGGAATAATGGGAATTGATATATGTTACGGTTTGATCTAATTGCAAGATATAAGATTTAAATCCTATATTGGTTAAATACAAAACTGATATGGAATTTATACGGACTTTGGGCTCTCTACCCTCATAAGCTAGCTTTTGAGATGTAGCTCTCCTAAAGTCCTTATCAATTGGTATCAGAGCCGGTCTTAGAGTGGTGGCCCATGGAGTGGTGGCCTAGGAGTGCCAGGCGTGACCAACGTGACCGTAACCAACAAGGATCTCATAGTGGTGACCCATGGAGTGGTGGCCTGAAAGTGTCAGCTGTGACCAATGAGGACATTGGTCCTTATGGGGGGACGAATGTTACGGTTTGATCTAATTGCAAGGTATGAGACTTGAATCCCATATTGGTTAAATACAAAACTGATATGGAATTTACAAGGACTTTGAGCTCTCTACCCTCATAAGCTAGCTTTTGGGGTGTGACTCTCCTAAAGTTCTTATCAATATAATCATTATAATTATAATGATTGGTTAAGATGAATAAATGATTACCATTGACAGTGATTGGTTTGTAAAAAATATTGTAATTTAATATAATATAATGTAATTAATTAAATAATAATAGTATTTTAATTAATTCTATTGTAATTAATTAATTAATTACAATATTTTAATTAATAATAATATTTTAATTAAATATAATGCAATGAATTAAATAATAATATTTTAATCAATTATAATGTAATTAATTAATTAATTACAATATTTTAATTGTAGTGTAATTAATTATTTAATTAATTTCACCATATTTAATTAATTATAGTGCAGTCATTCTTATTCCTCTCTCCTATTCCTCTAGATTATGAGAGGAATGAAGGATTGTCCAAAGTTAAGGAATGAAACTCTTAGGGGCTGTTTAGTTCCACTTTTGTTTTTCTATTGTTGTTTTTGGTTTCTGTTTCCTGTTTTTAAATTATGTTTTTTTCCTAAAAAAACGAAAATCTGTTTGGTTGAGATTTACAATATAAAAACTGAAAAAAAAAACCTGTTTGGTTGAGATTTTTAATAAAAAACTGAAAACAAAAATATGTTTGATTTTTTTTTTATTTTATTATTATTATTAATTTTTAATAAGTTATTATTATGATTATTAATTATTTATGACGATAATGATGATGATGATTATTATTATTATTATTAATTTTTAATAAATTATTCTTATTATTCTTATTTATTTATTTATTATTATTATTAATTGATTATTATTAATTGTATTAATTATTATTCTTATTAATTATTATTATTATTATTATTATTATATTAATTATTGTTATAAATTTTCTTCTTAATATTTTTAATTTTATTATACCAAATTAATTATCTTATTATTATTATTATTAATTATTAATTATATAATATTTATTATAAATTTTATATTATTATTATTATTATTAATCGAGATAGAAAATAGAGATATGTTGTTTTCTGTCGAAGAAAACATGTTGTCAAAATTCAGAGAAACGATGATTTTTGGTTTCTGTAAAATTGTTGTGGTTTTTTTATTTTCAAAAACAAAAAATCATAACAGAGTAAACCAAATACGTTTTACTTACCTGTTTTTTTTTTATAAAAACGACAACAAAAAACGGAAGAAAAAAATAGAAACAAACAGCCCCTTAAATTTTCAATAATAAGTTCTTACCAACCGTCAATTTTTATTTCATACCTATACCCTTTTTTTTCATACCACTCAATCAAGCACACAATTAATGATATATATATTTAACCAATATATCCAATTGTATATTTTTCTGTAACATATTACAAGTGAAAAAGAGTACAGGTCTTTTTGTTTTTGGTGCTTAGTGCCATTACACTTTAAAATTTGAAATACCGCTTTGGATGCATAGTTCAATTAATCATCTCTCCCACTTTCTATGTATAAAAGTGAACGGAGAAAAAGAACTTACAGTCTAAGGCTTAGGCCTGTGAAAATCTCCATAATAGATTTCATAGCTTCATCCTCTCTCTAAATCCACAAAAAATGCCACCCACCGATATAGATTTCGATCTCAGCAGAGTAAGGATTTTCACCTTCTACATTTATCTTCACCTTCTCCATCTCTACCTTCTTACATCGCTAACTCCTGTTTTTCTCTTTCTCAGCCGTCTCCGACCTCAGCCTTGTCAATGGGGTCAGTCTTCGTTCACTTGGCTTTCGTCTTCTTTATCGATGTGGGTCAAGTTCGGTTTTTTTGTTTGTTTGTAATGTTTTAGGGTTTTTTTGGTTAATGGGGTTTGCAGGGACTATGCATTTGCTGATGCTGATAACTTAGAACACTGTGCCAAGTACTTGAACCAGACCCTTGTTACCTTTGGATTTCCTGCTTCGCTCGATCTTTTCGCGAATGATCCGGTGCCTATTAAGCCTATACATTACCTCTTTTTTTTATTGTATCTCTTTTTGGTTGTTCTTATTTTTACGGGATTAGTTTTGTTTTGATGGTTTTCGAATTCTTTGTGGGTAAGGTCTCGATTGCGCGCACCTGCAACTGCATTTACTCTTTGCTTCAACAGAGGCAACGGGACGTCGAATTCAGGGAGTCTGCTAACGAACAGAGGCAGAGGTGTCTGGCCTTTAAATTTTACTTGCATTTTGTTGTTCTTGTTTATATGCGCAATTTATTTCTGTTGGTCCCATTAGTTACTCATTCTGGGCTGTTATCTGTTGTAATTTTTGTGACTCAAGGAAGTATTTTTTTTATTTTTCCTTTAGTTTAAGAATTTCATTTGTCTTGGATGATAGTTTGTGTATTGTTGTTTTTCAGACTACTATCTGATATATCAAGATTGGAAGCAAAGGTTGAGAGGCTCGAGTCGCAGATACAAGCCAAGGACAGGGAGATAGCGACAATTACCCGAACAGTGAGTAACCTTGGGCTTGCTATGTGACATTGTGTTATCTAGAATGCTTGATTGGTTTTTCATGCTCACTAAATGCTGTCGTGTGATTAGGAAGCCAAAGCTACTGCAGCTTTTAAGGCTCAAATTGAAAAGCTTCAACAGGAACGAGATGAATTTCAAAGGATGGTTCTCGGTAATCAGGTCAGGGACAGTTGGCTTGTTTTGTTCTCTTTCTCTGAGTTTATTTTGCCTGTTCTTTGGATGGGTTCCAGAGGAATGCATATCCTGATTAGTACTGATGTGGCATATGCTATGCTGCTACAGCAAGTGAGAACCCAACAAATACATGAGATGAAGAAGAAAGAAAAGGAGTACATAAAATTGCAGGTCCGGTCATCTTTCCTTGTGTCTTAATCCCGTGGAGTAAATTGATTTGTGATCCATTTTCTCAATTAGGAATACTTTCTGACAATATTGAAATGTACAGACAACATAGATGATCTGGCATTCATGTTTTTCAATTTGCAGGAACGACTAAATCAAGTTTTAATGGAAAAGAAGAAGGAAACAAAGTCTGGGATGGAGATAATGAATTTGCTTCAGGTGCTAATCTCGCAGCTAGCAGTGTACTTTTAGCCATCATTTGGTGGTGAAGGTACCAATAATGCTTTTTTCTTTTTTTTGTCTATAAACAGAAAGAAGGGCGGCAGCGTGGTACATGGAACGGAAAGAAGGCTGATAACGATTTCTACAAGAAAATAGTGTGTTTTTGGATTTTATATGCAATTATGTATCGGAACTTGTAAGCTCCGTTTGACATATGCTTGTGCAGGTGGATGCTTATGAGGCTAAAAATCAAGAACTGATGGCAGAAAATGGTGATTTAAGGGCATTATTACGGTCAATGCAGGTATGTGGCTGTATTGTTGGTGTCCTGACGGCTGTTTATGTTGGTGTATCTACTTCTACATTATATTGCAATGGTTCCTGACATCAATTTATATACTTGGCTTAAAGGTTGACATGCGTGATTTCCTAAATGCTCCAAATGGTTCATCAAAGCAATCTTTGGTTGTCAATGAAAGACCTGAATCTGATCACTCGCAGTCACCCTTTGGTGGGAAAACGGTATGAGAACTCCTTAAATGGATTCTTTTATTTCTAATCTCAATGGTTGATCTGCAATCATTAAAATTTCATCATCTGCAGGATGTTTTTGACCTGCCTTTCCACATGGCTAGAGATCAAATTGAAGAAAGTCTTAGAACCAAAATGACTTCCATAAAGGTATTCTCTTTTTCATTTTCTCTTTCATTATCTTTTGGCATTAAGTATCAGATTAAGATCTTGTGCATCAATGTTTTAAACTTGAAGGAGCGTATGAGTCAATTGCAAGATGCACAGAAAGGATCTGAAGTTACGTCAGAGGCAACTGAAAGGGAGCTTGAACTTGAAGCTCAACTTGTTGAGGCAAGGAGCATCATTCAGGAGCAGGTATTGCCTGTAACAATTTTCAGAGATGGTAGATATAACTATGTGCTTGTATTGTAAGGGGTTCATGAATCGTTCTTCCTTTATTTTGTTTCCATTCTTTGGAGCGTGAAATGTCTTTTTCGTTGCAGGCTTCCATAATGTCTAAACATCTTGCTAAGTCTGAGCGGCCTAGGTAACCAACATTTTCATTTCCTTTGATGGAGGAACTTCTAGATTGAATGGTGGTTAATTGATGGCATAAAGTGCTGAATAGTCATTTTAAATTTTGACAGGGATTCACTGATTTCCTCTCCTACTGAGGTGTAAAATGGTATGCTGTCTCAAAATTACTCGTCTACAGAATGTTGCGCTTGATTTTTTCTGCTTAGGCTTAAAATTCACCCATGTACAATTTGGTGTTAGAAAACTCCAATTGGAAATCAAAACATGGTTAGTAAAATTGCATTTTCTCTTTTCAATTTTAAAAGTCGAATTACTTGTTATCTCCATGCTCCATCAAGGAATCGGGATTACAACTAATATTCAAGTTCTTTGAATTTGTAAGCCTTATCCCTGTTTTATGATAAAATAGAGTTTCTTTTAATTGTTAAATGGATTTTCAGATTGTTTAGGCTTAACAACAGCTTCGGACTGTCACCAAAACGATGTCGTTTTTATATAACTGATCAAAACGACATCGTTTTGGTTTTTAAGTTTTCAAACCTACAGACCAAACAATCTTGTTTGGTGGCAGGGTTTGGGCAGGCCCACTGAAGCTTGGTCAATCCTAATCTGGCTCATTGACTTCAAGTCCGGTTGGGTCAAAAATGGGAAGCTTAAAAAGTGCCAACCCTAAGATTGTTTATATTCTGATTTTATTCAAAGATGGAGTTTCTTCTAGTATACACAAGTCTAATTATGAGATTTAGATCCCTTTCTGTTCTCAGCCATTTATCTTCCCTCAATATAGTTCCTTGCTTTAGTTTAATTGCTATGTATAGTGAGTTGATGTTGTGCTGCGGTGATATGGTTTTTGTCGTATGCATAGATTATCCTGCTATTATAACCTATACCTCAAATAGAAAAATTGAGATAATTAGCTTATTCGGTTCTGGTAGCCAGTTCTAGATTTATGCTTTATCTGCTGCAATCACTGACCTATAATTTACAGAACCAAGTTTCATATTCTTTGTGATGTTTATACCGAACTGCTCCTGATTTACAGGGCGTATGGAACTAATCAGTTCACCGGCAGTATCTAACTTCTTGTAAGATCGATCCATCATCCATGTAGCTGTTTTACCAAGTAGGTTGCAGCATCTGTGCTAAGAACGGATGGAATTTTTCCATTGTAGATAGGACGGACCTGTCTTGTACAACCTGAGTGATAGGGCTACAAGAAGATGAATACCTCTAGTATGATCTCTTCAATTTGTACTTAAACCTCAAGAGCTTACTTCAGTTATAAGCTGTAGCATTTGGGTATATTTTGTGGTGATACTAGTAACAATGGAGCCTAGTCAATTTCCTTAATCTAAACAGATTTATGTTATTATGCGGAAATCCCTGACAATTCTTATCCAAATGGGTTCACTCATGTCTTTCACTCTATTTATAGCAAAGAAAGGAGGAAAAAAAATTGAATCTCAAATTTCCGATTAGGTATAACTATATGAGCCTGGTCAATTTTCTGCTTGCTCTGACGAAAGAAAGCAGAAAAGCCCCAAAAGTCAACTGAACATATGGTTCATTAGTTCATAAACTGATGATTAAACCAATTCTAAGGTAAAACTTAAACCAGTTTTTCCTTTTTCTCCTTGTTTAAGAGAACTAGAGTGTGTGATTAAGGGTTAGTTAATTGCAGATGCAACCAAATCAAAACAGCAGGCTCATGCACCCGTAGATGCCATTATTCACCTAAGAATCTAGAGAAACATGTTTTCAGTTCTTCAAGGAGATGTCTACTTGAGACGGGTTATTTCAAGGTAGGTTGCTCTTCCCGTGTATTTTACTGCCGGAGCAGTGAAGGTGTTCCATTCTAGTGGTGCATGCAACCGGAAACACCCAAAGATCCGCAGAAAAAAGACGTTATTCCCCCTCTTAGCCCACTTCTGATGGTCCTCAGCTTAGGGCTGACAAAGCATACATTATCATTGAAGAATCGCAAGACTCAGGTTCTGGGAACAAATCAAGAAAAATCATTCAAGCAAGAAAGCTCAGGGTAGGTCTCCACATAGTTATATTGTCGCAGATGAAACAAGCAGTCCGGATAAGTTTAACGGGTTAGAGTGTCACGTCTCCGACGGTGACTTTGTGGCGTTGCCACCTATTTCAGTCTCTTCATGTTTGTCACCACTGTCGCTTCCGAATGGTCATTCAGGCGGTAGCCAAGATTGGAGAGTCATGATAGATAGTCTATACAAGAGCACGATGGTTCTGTTCCATGGAGTGTTATTCTTGTTCCTGTTAGAAGCCCTTTTCTTAGTTTTGATTTCTTCATCTTTGTATAAATCAGAAAATTTTGTGTGAACTTCTGCAACTGTTTCTTCAACCTATACCCGAGCAGCATGCCTGACATAATTAACTGCATTCTTCGTACCTTTAAAGAATCATGAGACGCAACTTTTGCCGATTGGAGTGAAGACAGCTAAATTCCTTCCAATTTGATTGACCCCGTTACGAGAATGAATTATAACGTCGGTCATTACTTGGGATATTAATGCTGATGTTCCTAATGTGCATGAATTTTATTAAGAAACACGAATTTATATAGAAATCTATTAAAATCTCATTTAATATGATAGACGGAGTTTTGTATTCCAGTCTCTATCAAGAATCAGTGTAGGAAAGTATGATAGTCAAATAAGAAGTCCTGATGAGATTTTGCATACGCATTCAACTTCTGAATGCCCTGCTATACTTTCCATGCAAAGATACTAGTGCCGATATAAACGTAAAAATGGCATCTTTATCATCATCATCATTATAACAAATTACACATCAAGTCCAGCTCCTTCATGGATAATGAAAAGGAGAAGCCAATGGTTTCTCTGTACCAAGTTGATCCTGCTTTCTATAGAAAAATCATCTCCAGGAGTTCGTCCTTTAGTCATTCTCGTCGCCATTCCTTGTATCACAGCCCCGGAAGTTTCCATTTCATATGGGAAATGCATGCTGCAGACTTGCCGACGATTGCACCAACTTCTAGCAACTCTTCCGGTATTCATGGAGTCACAAAGCCAATGTTTTTCAGTCCTCCACTGGGTTGCAAGCATTTTGTGACGAAGAAGCTTAAACAAATGAAAGCAATCAAGAACATACGGTTCAGAGTGCCACCAGCCGTCCAAAACTTGAGCATGCGTTTGCCAAAAGTTACTCCCATGGCCAGTCTCTTTATCAAAATGAAGGAAGAGAAGAAGAGCATTCAAGCCGGCAAGAAAGAGAAGGCAAATGATCCTGTGGTCAATAATGAGAAGATTGGTGTTCATCATGAAAATGGAGGAACAGATGGTTTTGATCGTTTATCTGAATCATATACGTATTGTTTCCCACCTCCATCTTCGCCTTCCTTTGTTCGTGATATCAAATTACAGATGATATCACAGTGGTGGACGCTGCCTAGAGAAATCGTGAAATGGTATTTTCGTCAAGACTGCCAAAGGCACTCGTCATTAGTATTTCTAGGTATGATCTGATGGCTCGGTATATCAATTAAGGAAGAATTGAAATATTGATCAAACTCATATGTAAGGTAACGGAGTGACGTTTTACAACCCAAGATTTCCATTTACTCAATATTGTTAGGTAACAAGTTGTCTCGTTCTTGTTCTTAAGCTTTGTTATTTGATTAATTATAATTTTATTAATAATTAACAATATATATTTAATTAAGAACAAAATAGATTATGAAAAAGAAAATAAAAAATAATTTTTAAAATTGTCGTAAATTATGAAAATTTAAACAACTATAATTAAAATAAAAATAAAATTCAATCAAGCATATATTTTACTAAATAGAGCTCGTACTTTTGGAAGTATAAATGTATTTAATTTGGCTTATCGTTAGCAACTAATAATAAGTCAAATTACAAAAATAAGAATTATGAAAATTAAAAAAATAAAAAATTCAAACAAACCTATATTTTACTTGAAAAACCGAATGGGGCAGTAGCTTCACAAACTTTACAATTTTACCGCGAATGTCGCTAGCACAAACGAAATCAAAAACAATCAAAAACGAAATAATAAAACACAAAAAATTGGTAAGGCAATTCGGCGCACCTTGCTTGTGTTTGCGGCATTGTTTTAAAAACTGGACCAGACATCGAACCGAAGGTTTAAGGTTTAGAGGTTCAACCGGTAATGAACCGTTATAAAACTGGTATATAATAAATAAGAAGTAAAACTTACAAGAATAAGTAAAAATAAAATATTTTATTGAAATAAAAATACACCAATGTAAATTATTATATAATTAATAAATAATAAATAAATATAAGTCTAATATAAATATTAAAATAACAATAAAAATTAAAATTGTATTTACGAATGAGGTTGTGTCTCATCATCATCAAAAGCCAAAAATTCTTCAACGTTATTTAAAGATTCGTAAACTACGCTTTCATCTAAAGTATTTGCATCAAATTCTTCTACTGTATTAAAATAAATTACAAATTAGTAATGTATGAAATTATTCTTAATTGTAAACTTGCAATACACTATAATTTTAACTTAAATATGATCAAAATAAGATATGAACTAACCATCAGTAGATGTTCTTAATTCATTCATCGTGACAAATGCATTTTCTTCATAAATCGTCTTGACAAGGCTTTACTCTATTTAAATTTCTGCGATCAAATTTGAACAGTTTGTAAATGTTAGAATTCATTTAAATGCCTCAAATATTAGAAATTAACTTGTAATTTTATGAAATATTAGTTAAATTTACACATTTTGCCTATAGAAGAAATATTGACCAAGATCTAGAGTTTGACATTAATACATGTATAATTAACCAGGTATGTATATTTTTTTCATATTTACTTATGAGTAACGAATATTTTGTGAAACTATAATTCAGATAATAATTCGAAGTTTAATATGTTTATGTTTGTAAGTTTCATCAATGTATTTAAGAATGAGTATTAGTGGAGGTGTTGCATGTAACCGGAAGTAAGAGAGATAATGATTTTCAACTCAAATAAAACAGGGGATGTTGAAAAGAAGTATGTGACTGAAGCATTTGTAGGTAACAATACGATTTATATATTGTTTCTAGCAAAATTATGATATTAATGTAAGAAAATTATATTATTTTTGTAGGCACTTATATTGTAATAAGTGATGGCGTCATTTGGTTTTTAGTGTGATCATAGTTCAGTTCTCTTCTTCCTCCCTTATTTAAGAATACAAAGCATCTAAAAAGAAATAAATATTATAAACCAATAATTTAGATGAATTTGGTTTTTTAATTAAGTGAACACGTTCTTCGCTACAATTCTATAAATGCGGAAGTTTTGATAAAAGAAAGGAAGGAAATTTTGTAAGGTTTAAAAAATCAGACCAGACCGGATCGAGCCGTTCGGTTTGACTAGAAAAAGGTTGAACCGGACGGTTTTTATACAGAGAGGTTATTAGATGAAACTGAACCAAATCACTGACCGGTTCAAACTTTTTTTGGTTAGACTGAACGGTCTTGTCCGATTTTTAAAAACTTATCTGCGATGCCCTCACCTAGCTTAATACTTTCATGAAAGTATAATAAATTTACCAAAGGATTTACTGAACTGACACTACTCAACCCTTAACGTTATCTCTCAATCTTACTTCCTCCCATGAAAAAATTTCACCCCAATAACACGACCGACTTATGTTAACTTCGTCAGAAGATTTGCTAAATTACTTTTACTTAAATGACAATTAATAAAAAACAACTCAAGCACTTAATCAACTAAGAATTGAACAATATTATACTTGAGATAAAAGAAAAAAAACAACTTTCTAAAATATTAAGCTTCATTGAAATAAATCTAAAAGTAATCGCAACAATAATAGGCTGATTCACGTAAGCATCGTTACCAAACGCATCAAAAAAAAATTCCAGACACCGAACTCATGCAGCACTTAGTCCACTTCAGCTATATAATCTTCCATAACCCAATTAACACATACTGCACGGTTTATTCAACACCCACAAGATACACTACGGCAATCAAATAAAGACGTGTACGATACTCTTAGCAAAATCCCTTGGAACTTCATGGCTTTGAAACTCTGATGGAAGACATCGCAACCAATGGTCAAACTCTCACCGTTTCGTCGTGTGCCCAACCAATGAATTACCTCATTCAAGAAACACTAAGTTGGGTCGTCATTAATGCAACGTTTGGTTACTGTTCTCGGGGGTGAGGACGGATGACGAAGACACAAAAGTTTTGTTCGTCGCCCTGTTTGCTTACCGTCTTCACTTGATGACGGAAATTTTTATTCCATCCTCAGAGGACAAGGGTAGAAATTTTTGTTCCTCTCAAAACTGAGGTACATAAATTCTTTTCCTATGGACAAGAATTGAAAATGTCAAAAATAGCCTCTCATCTTTCCAAACCTAACACCAATAATAATATTAATTAATATTAATATTATTAATATTATTAATACATGTATAATTAACCAGGTATGTATATTTTTTCATATTTATTTATGAGTAACGAATATTTTGTGAAACTATAATTCAGATAATAATTCGAAGTTTAATATGTTTATGTTTGTAAGTTTCATCAATGTACTTAAGAATGACTATTGGCGGAGGTGTTGCGTGTAACCGGAAGTAAGAAAAATAATGATTTTTAACTCAAATAAAATAGAGGATGTTCAAAAGAAATATGTGACTGGAGCATTTCGTAGGTAGCAATACGATTTATACATTGTTTCTAGCAAAATTATGATATTAATGTAAGAAAATTATACTATTTTTGTAGGCACTTATATTGTAATAAGTGATGGCGTCATTTGCTTTTCAGTGTGATCATAGTTCAGTTCTCTTCTTCCTCCCTTATTTAAGAATACAAAGCATCCAAAAAGAAATAAATATTATAAACCAATAATTTTGATGAATTTGGCTTATTAA
>JAOTAX010000008.1:1257183-1297483 GCA_025629825.1 Erythroxylum guanchezii
AAACTTTTAATCTCATTATTATTCTAATAATCAATGAGATTCAACTGGTTTAACTAGTTCTACCATAATAACCTTGAACTGTCTAATTTTTTAGTTCAATTTATTTTAATAACTTTTATTGTTAAAAATCAGTTAATTTATTAATTAATTGATTAAATTTTGTTAATTAATAATTTTTAATAAACCAAAAAATTAATTAGTTTTCATTTAATAATCCTTTTTAACTAAACTATGAGGACAATTTCTTTTAATCTATTAAATTTTTTAATTTTATTTAATTTTCAGTCAGTTTTATAACTGTCTAATACCAGTTGAACTTTTTAGACTTTAAACTTTTTATCCTACCGATTTAATTTATAATTTATTTTTTAAAACATTACTAATATTAATTTGTTAGTGTTGATTTTGTCTAGATTGATTCTAAAAGATTTGTTAAATTGCACTCTAAATTAATTATGAATATTTGAATTAAACTCAAATTTATTTAAATTAAGTTTATTATTTTAACTTTAAATCGAACTAAAATGTCTGCTTAATCCTTCCTACTAGCAAATTAATGTCATAGAAAATCTAAAATTTTAAACACCATTACCATACTAATAAAATATAGTATTAGTTTGAATTAGTAATCTCTTACAATCTCCACTATCATCCTTTCCAAGAAAAGAAATAAAATAAATAAATACCAAATTAAGCAAATAGGTCATTATCAAGACGCGTCAAATATATTTGAGAGATCACAAATCATAATTAAGAACATAGATAAATATGGTAATAAAGTAATTATGAAGACAGATAAATATGGTAATAAAGTAATTAACAACGCAGTCTTACCCCACAGCCAGTGTCAACCGCGGTTCTAATGGACCCGTCTTTGAGATTTATCAACTTTCCAATATCGTCGATATACACGTCGGCGCCGTTCGGGAACATGGTTCCGCCACCGGGAAATCTGAACCGTTCACCCTCGTACCTGATCCAATTCTGAACCGCCTTCTCTACCGTTAAATGTTTGTGTGGCACGTTGGCGTACCAAGCGTAGTCTCTGCTTCTCGGCCACGGGAAAGGGTTTTTGTACCCGTACGGAGCCGGAATACGGCACTTCAGAACCTCGTCTTTTGTCGGGCAGTGTCGTTCTCGGTATATCAAGCGGCGTCGGTTAAATTTGAGTGATCTTTTCTCGTCCTCACATGGGGTGTACTCGCTTAAGCTCACGTTGCATGGAGGGTAGGATTTCGACTCTAACGACAACAACACAGTGGTTTCATCGTCGGCGACGTGGTGGGACGAGAAGTCGAGGGGTTTCTCGAGTTCCTCTGTTCCGGATGTGTTTTTGGTGGGATTACATGGGATTGAGAAAGTGTCTTTAGCGGTTTTGGTGCTTGTCCGGAGGGTGACACCGCCGTGTTGCCAGGCTCCGAACAAGTAAGATAAGGTACAGAGAAAGAGAGTCAAAGCTAAGGAACATAGTTTGGTGGTTTTGAAGAAGAAGGGTGAGGTTGTCTGAGACTGAGGCTTTTGGTGCTTGGATGTGGAATGGTATTGTGTGAAACCAGCCATGGATGTGCTGGTTATGAGAGTTGATCAATCTGATCTCTTGCTTGCCTTCAGAAATACGAATATTTATTACGGTGCAGAGAAGAGTTGAAGACGAACAAGTTCTTAGCACATAGAATAAAAAAGGTAAAAAATATCTAATATTGGAATAGTCACAAAAAGAAGCCATTGAATGCTTAAACAAGAATGGCGTTAAGTGTGATTTGGGGGAGTGTTTGCCATTAAGTAGCTATTTACGAGCAGCAGTAGGCATTAAAAAGGGCAATGTACGATTTCTTTTATTGTTCCCATCGTTGATAGACAGCTATAGATTATTTTAGTACCGCTTTATTCGTTTTGGCGATTTGGGTTTTAGTTTTTTATTTCATTATTTTTTCTGAATTAAAAATAACACTTTTTTATACGATAACATTAATATATTTTTAATTAAAATATTTATTTAATCTCTTATATAACAAATTATTAATAAAATTATATTATTTTAATAAATAAATACGTTAAAAATTAAAATTTTATTATTAAATCAAATTTTATTTGAATATTTATATTTTAAAATTTAATTATATTTATTAAAATTTAATTACATATAATTTAATTATAAAAATTAAATTAAATTTAATTATTCATAATTTTTTGATAATTAATTTTAATTTATTAATATATAATCTTAATTTAAATTATTCATTATTTTATTAATAATTAAATAATATATATTTAAATTATAAAAAATTAGATTATAAAAAATACAAAAATAAAAACTGTTTTTATAATTTTTGAAAACTAGAATAAAGCGAAACTAAACACTCAAATAAATATATATTTTTACTAAATATGAAAACAAAAATTAAAAATTAAAAACAAAAATGGTTTAGCTACGCATCGATTTGCGTTTAACTACGCATCGATATGCCTCCTTTATAGTCCCAATATGGTATGACCCACAATTACTTGGGCTAAGTTTCGGATTTGCATTTTAAAGATTTGTTAAGAGTTTGATTTAGCGTATGTTTGAACGGAGTTCAAATTCTCTGTTCAGTTTTTATAGTGTCTTATTGTGTCTAGTAAATTTTAGCTATTTATTTATACGGGCCTTACATTTATTTATGTGAAGCTCACATGAGACCCGTATAAATGAATGTCTGAGATTCACTGAACACAATAAGACACCATAAAACTGAACAGAAAATCTTGTTCCGTTTGAATGAACTTTTCGGAGGTTAAGAAGCAACTTTTTATTTTGCCACAAGTTTTTTTTAATTGAGTGTTTAATTGTAAAATAAAAAATATTTTTTAATAAATGCAACTTTTTTAGCAGTCAAAATATTTTAAAAAAACTTAAATTTAAAATATTTTAAAAATATTTTTTAGATAGATTTTTCGTATCAATTAATGAGCCTTAGTTTAAGTTTGGGTATTTCAGATTTGTTAAGAGGTTGATTTAGTTTTTTATTTTTTTAAAAAAAGATATATACTTTATAGTGTACAAACAAAAAATAAAAAAGAGTAGAAATTCGGCACTTTCAAGTGAATTAGCGTGACATTAATGCATACAATGCTTCTGCATTAATTTACAGGAATTTAATTAACTCATTAAGTATAATACGAATATTAAAAAAATAAAAAACTTGGAACTACCAAACGTCAAAGCAACGATGCGGTATATAATTTTATTATGTTTGATGAACGTGACACTGGTGTTTAGTTCACAAGTTGGGACAATTAAATTCCAACTAGCATGTGTGAGGGGAAAAAAAAAAAAAGAGCCTGATTAGGGCTGCCAGAACTAGTGATTCGATTGAATTAACAAATTTTTTATAATAATAATGCCAATTTCATATGTAAAATTTCATCTAAAATAAAAAAAATTAGTGTTTGACTATAAAATTAAAAAAAACCACATTTTTAATAGATATAATTTTTTTGGCAGCTAAAATATAGCTTTTTAAGAAGTTAAAATTTGGAGTTTAAAAAATTGTTTTTTCAGGCAGATTTTTCAAATTAATTAATGAGCCTATTTTTAGTCCCTTTTGTCCTTATATTTTACACATAATTTCCACAATACCTACAAGCTCATTTTCTTGTTTATTATGTATTTAACTATTTACTTAACTTAGATATTTATTTTAAGATTTATATAATATTATTTAGCTTTTTATATGTTTTAATATATATTTTCAATACTAGTTTACTTATATTATAATTTATATAAAATATTTAGTTAAATATATTTTCATTTATTTTTATATTGTTTAAAATTATATAATAATTAATATATTGTACTTTGCTTATTGTTTAATATACTTTAAATAATTTTTATATGCATAAATAATTTTTATTACAAAATAAAATATAGTTAAAATTAAAAATACTTTTTTATTTTTATGTTGTTAAACAATTTACTGTATAAAGCTCTTTCAAAAAAGCTCTTCTTTAAATAACAGCTAAACAATCAAATGATTTCTTAGAAAAATTCTTCTCAGGAAAGTTGTACAGAAAAAACTTTACTAATAAAAATTCTATTGATATAAGCCCAACCAAACAGAACGTTATGTCAAACTCCATGGTATTGAACCTCCAAGCTCTAATTTCTTGGTTTCATTGGAGAAGAATTTGGGATCGAGAAATAATATTAGATATATTATTGTCATTCTTCTTCTTCTAGACTAATAATACAAATAACACATTTGAACATAACTGGAATTACTCAAACACCATAGTTTGTACTTGGAAGGTGTCTAGGGTTTCTATCCAAAGCAAAGGCAACAGGCACATGCTAGTTCCTGAAAAGGCTACGTCCATAAAAATGGGACAAGTATTAGTCAAATGGAACTTCTGCAAAAGTTGCGCCCTTTTCCTTTTCTTTAAAACCTGGTGCTGGTGGGGAACCCTTTTTTTTTTTTCAAAACCTTTTTGTTTGGAGTTTTACTCTTCTTTGGTTGTGATGATTTGTTTTTAAATGATTATCGGATTAAGGTTCTGTCTCTTGGGATGTAGACAAGAAGTCGTGATTCAAGGAATTGTATAATTATGTATTGCTTAAGTTATATCTTAAGCTAGCTTTGATTTGTATGTGCACCCCAGTTGTAAGTTTGTTATATCCATTACATTTTTCTATTAAGGTTATTTTCTTCCTTTCTTGTAAGGCTTAGTGAAATGTATGATAAAAAACAATGATTAAAAAAATCAACCGATTCGGTTTAACTATAAAAATCTTGAATCGATTATTTTTTCGATTCAGTTTTTATTTTAATTACTTTTGATGTTAATAACTGATTAGTTTATTAATTAATTGATTGATGAGTAAAAACAATCACTTATAATAATATTTTAAATTATTTAATTTTATTAAATATTTAGTTGATCTCAGGGACGGAGCCAGACTCAACTCTAAGGGGAGGCCGGGGGCCAACATCTAAATGCAAAAAAAATTTTAAGGGGGGCCACTTATATTTGTAATTTTAAAATTTTTAATTATATAAGTAATTTTTAAAAAAAAATATTTAAAAAGGAGGGTCATAACCCCTTATGATAATCCAATATCGATTGAACCTTCTACGTCATACAATTTCTGTCTTATATTGCCCATGAAAAGTGTTTGAACTTGGAAATCAAAAAATGAGACCTTTTTTACATTGAGAAATAACTAGGCCCAAATAACTTAAATTTGTCTGATGTCATAAATTGGGCCTTTACCAAGGTCCATCCACATACCCCAAAAGTTAAACAAATATGGCAAATGACCCATTCCCATTAATTTGCAAGTCATGTTGCGCTATTAGTCTTCTGGGTTATAACAAAATGTTCTTCGTTAAATTAATAAAATAAGAAATTTAAGGTTTAATTGATTAGAATTAAATAAATTTTAAAAATTTTAAAAATAATTGAAGAAAATTATTATTATTTACCCAAAATTTTAAAAATTAATTGAAAAAAAAACTCTTAAATAAAAATTAATCGATTTATTTTTATTTACAAAAATTAATTAGTTTATGAAAACCGTAACACTAATGATTATTAAAATAAACCGAACTAAAAAAAATTAATAAGTTAAAGATTTTTAGGTTTAATTCTCAGAACATTCATATTAATGGTCTCTTTCAGTTCACAAGGCCGGTTTGAGGATTTTCCAACGAAGTTCGGTAGTATCCAACCATAATCAGGGCCAATCGTTTTCGAGTCTCCGTACAAATATGGATAACATTTGGGGTCTGTTGGTCCATTTATTTGGAAATTTCTTATCGTTGAAAATTCATACTCTCGAACGTTCTTGAGTTTCAGTCAAATAATTGGGTCTGCTTTATACCAAAATTCCCAGAGACAGACGCCATATAAGATTAGATGCCTTTTCTCTTCATATTTCTCTTTCACTTCAATAAAGTCTAAAATATTTGAAAGCTCAAGTCTTTAATCTTTGATAGTTAAGGATGAGAACGAGGCTACATCTAACGACAGGTACCCAATTTAGCATTAACTAAACCAAGTCGTAGTTTCATTTTCTTGCTAGTAATTATCCTTCTCAAATATTAATTAAAAGTGTTCTAGACATGTCGTTTTGGTGGTCGACTAAGTGGCTGGAGGAGCTTATATCATTATATCTTTTGTTAGTAAAATTTGTAAAAGAAGAGCTTTTTTAAGAAATTAGCTAATTGTTTGATTGTCCTAAAAAAACTTTTTAAAAAGAACTTCGTATAATAAATTATTTATCAACATAAAAATAAAAAATATTTTTAATTTTAACTATATTTTATTTTGTAATAAATATTATTTATGTATATAAATATTATTCAAAATATATTAAAAAATATGCAAAGCATAATATATTAATTATTATATAATTTTAAACCATATGAAACATAAATAAAAATATATCTAACAAAATCTTTTATATGGATTATAATATAAGTAAAACTAATATTAAAATATATAAAAAGTCAAATAATATTATATAAATCTCAAAATATACGTGAAGATGAGTTTGTGGGTATTGTGAGAATTATGTGTAAAACATAAAGACAAAAGGGATTAAGAAATAGGCTCATTAATTGATTTGAAAAACTTACATGAAAAAATACTTTTTTTAGAAACTCCAAATTTAAACTTTTTAAAAAGTTATATTTTGACTATTAAAAATGCTATATCTATTAAAAAAGTACCTTTTTATTTTACAGCAAAAAATTCGTTTTTTTTTAAATAAGCTTTTGCGATAAAAAAATATTTATTTATCCGTAAAAAGCTAAACCAAACAGCCACTGATACTTTCATTAATGCAAAAACTAATCATTTGTTTAAACTTTACTTATCTTCTAAACGGCAATATCACAGGCTTGGGTGTGCAAAGGCTACTAGGCCATACCATCCTTTTTATAAAAAAATAAATTTAAACTAAAAATAGGATGGAAATTCACTTTAATAGCATTCTTGGTTATGCAAAGTCCACTCATCAACCACCTTCCAACTAATTTTAGTTGCAATTGACCAATTATTGACGGTCTCTTACCCCACGGCAGGCCGCTAGTACCAATGGCTAAAGTTTTGATTAAGATAGGAGTGTACAAAAAGAAAAGCTGGATAAGGCAGCAATGGTTATGGCTGAGATCATAAAACGTCTATTCTCTGATCACACATCAACAGAAAAATCCTATACCTTCATCACAAGTTTTTGACTAATGAAATCGATCGTAACAATGCAAAGAGCTTGGTGAAATCTTGTGGCATTGTATATATTTGGACAAGGGAAGTTACTAATTACAACTTGTTACGAATCATGTAATTTAATATTGCAATTTCAATTATCATATACAATTTCTTTCGTCATGTATTATTAATTATTGATTAAACAATATCATTTTAAATTCCTAATGTCTTTAACCTTTTTAAGTTAATCTAGCTCAACTTGATGGAAAATAATTTATAATACTAAGTGTCTGTTTGAAAGGACTTTTTAAGGCCAATAAGTACTTTTCTCTCACACAAATTTTTTTTTTAAGAAAAATGGATGTTTGGTTGTAAATTAGAAGACACCTTTTTAATAAATATAAAATTTTTGATAGTCAAAATATAATTTTTTAAGAAGCTCAAATTTAGAGTTTTTTAAAAAACGTTTTTTTCAAGTAAATTTTTTATATCAATTAATGAACTTATTTTTTTAGTCTCTTTTATTCTTATGTTTTACACATAATTCCTACAATACTCACAAACTCATCTTCCTGTTTATTATGTATTTAACTATTTACCCAGCTTGGGTATTTATTTTGGGATTTACATAATATTATTTGACTTTTTTATTTGTTTTAATATTTAGTTTCGATATTAGTTAACTTATGTTATAATACATATAAAAAAATTTGTTAGATATATTTTTATTTATATTTTATATGGTTTAAAACTATATAATAATTGATATATTGTGCTTTATATATTGTTTAATATACTTTAAATAAATTTTATATGCATAAATAAATTTTATTACAAAATAAAATATTATTAAAATTTAAAGTGTTTTTAATTTTTATGTTGCAAAATAATTTACTGTATGAAGCTCTTTTAAAAAAATTATTTTTAAATTACAGTCAATGAATTTCTTATAAAAATTTTTCTAAAAAAAATTATAAAAAGAACTCTACTAATATAATCCCAACCGATCAAAAGCTAATTTAGGATCACCAAATCAACAAATTGAGGTCTTAATTAAAGTGAACCCATGCAGTGATTGCTTATATACGAAGCCTCAGGTACATAAAAAACAGAAAGAGGCTAAACTCACGAGGCAGTAGCTCTATTAAAATATTTTGTGCAAGCTGTATTAGAATTTCTTGGAATGTGGAGTTAAAATGATTGGTTGATGTAATAGTAATTAAGAGACGCTCCTTAGTCAATAAGGCATTGCAGGATTCACATTGCTTATTCTGTTTTTTGTTTCCCCAAAAGTGACGTGTTTTACACTGGAGTGACAATGCTTGCTTTGTGATCTTTCAGTGAAACAAAATAGAAAAGAGCAAAAGTGGTTATCCACAACTTTACACCCAATTTGTGTTCATAGATTCCTTGCACACTAATGGCTACCGAGTTGAATTTCTTGGTCACATATGCTGCCTTTTCTGTGCATGACACTGATGACTGGTGATGCTTCTTCTTTAATTCATTACACTTTTTCCTTTAGGCAGTCAAATCTCGGCACAGTATAAAGGACGTCCGATCATGTTTCTGGAATTATGAGAAGGGGTAGACATGCATGAGCACCATAGTTACGTTTTATAGATTGCAACCGATTTACAGCTTAGTGGAAACAGCTTATCACATGGAAATAGTTGGTTTTCGGGTAATTCAACCTGCATGAGACATCGCTTTTATCCTGTTCGGATATTTGGCAAGGTTAAATATTTCAAAGTCATTAAATCAATAATGTTTAAATATTTCAGCTGTTATCTTTTACCTTCTTATTTTATTTTACTAAAATATAAGTTTTTCATTTCTAATTTTTTATCATCTTCGTCGAAGCCAAATATATAAAATATTTGAAACTTGATTTTGTAAACCCTCTAAAGGAAACACCTAAAATGAACATACAATAATCCTAATTATGGATTGTTAATCTCGAAATCTGATTAAATCAGTGATAGAGATAACAATGAGCTTGTTGAGTTTGGCTTCTTTGTTATTTTATATTGATTGGGGATAACAATTGAGACAAGACTCTTACCGATATAAGGAGGCTATTACCTTCTTGTTTAATGCATCAATACAAAGTTAAAGATTTGTATGACAAATTTGACTCTAGTTAAATTCTTCTTTTGAGGTGAGAGTTGGAAAGTGTATCTTGGGTATTTCTTTGTGGGTGTGTTAGTATATTAGGGGATTGGGTGAAAGAAAAAATTATATGACTGTAAGAATTTTTCACATAGTGAATTTTCTTTTCAATACCCATGATTTTTTTTTTCTGATTTAGGAGTTTTCATATAAATTCTCTTGTATTATTATTTTCTGATATTTTTATCTATCAAATATCTTTGGGTGTGGGTTTGGGAGGTCTAAATTCTCAACAGAGCTGGTCATACAAATTTTTTAAAATAGTTTTTTGAAATTAAAAATATATAAATAACATTTTCTTTTAATTGAGCCTATACTTAAGTTGCTTGAGACATAATTTTTCTAAAAAACAATATCGTTTTATTTAAAATAGTTGAATTTCAAATTAATTTAAACCTTAACCAGATGTATGAACCGACCCGTTAAAAATTCATAAATCTAGACCTATAAATTAGCCATTTAGCATCATCAGTCAATGACCCCATAGACCCTAGCTAACTATTGAGAACAAGAGTGCAAGTTGGTGTTAGGAGCAATCTACCTCGAAATACGAATTCTTCCAACCACAGGTTCACCGTTCACTTCTTCATCGACGTACATAATCGACTTTGGCAAATGGAGACTATTCGTGGCTCGTATGTATTATTTATTATTCTCCTAGCTAGTTCCCAGAGAAGCTTATCTTTTCCACGGCATTTGAGAGTTGAGGACGGTGTAGTTTCTCATTGGATGCACCGTTTGGTGGTCAAAAAATTGCCGAATAACGGCGAACGGTTGGAATAGAGCGTCTCATGCCACAAGAGATGAAGAGCTAACTCCAAAAAAGCCCCTTGGCCTTCGTTGGTTTGATTCTATTTAAGGCCACAAGTGTAAAGTTGGAAGTAGCTAGGAATGAATCATTTCGTACATGACTTACGTGTATACCACTCAATCCTTACTCGTAGTCGTTACCTTGGCTTGCCTGGGAAGAAAGCTAAAGGTGAGTTCAATAATTAGACATAGCAATTAAAGAACATGGTAGGCTACGCCTATATATCTAGCAAAGAGGAAGTTATCATTTCTGTTCATCTGATGCCATTGTTAACCACTAAACATGTCACGAGAATTACTAATCCAAACATCATCTGTAAATGGGATTTCAGACTTGTCGGGTCAGGTTTTGTTGCCTATTGGGCAATTTTCTATGAAGGATAAGCGGAATAGTACAATGATATTCAGTGTCATTATTGTTATAGCCGAGAAAGGACCACTCAAAGCACGTCACTGTTTTCGGTTTGTCGGCGCAGCCATAATAACAATTATCGAAACGGACACTGTTTGTACGTCCTAAGTTAAATCAACAGTAGCTTTAGTTCAATTTAGGATACATGCGTATTTTTAATTTTTTATGCCATAAATTTTCAGTTAAACATGTGAATTCGACGAAAAGACGAAGGTTGGAGGAGAGTTTCTTCATCGATTCAGATTCCATACCTACGAACAGTTGGTGAACCACTTGGACCCTTGGGGTTGGTCTGGTTGGAGACAACACATTTTTGGACCAGATTTGAACAAGAAGCTTTAGACGTAAAACTGAGCCTTGACAAGAAAGAATTTGGTTATCTTATTTGGTTCTACTTGGATGTGATTGATTTTAGATTTCAAACCACAATAATCGGTCAATTTCAATTTTGTTCCTTCAGGCGTGGTTCATTAATCAGTTGCAGAATCTCATAAAATCCTTTTAACTCGTGATTTCAATTATTCTCGTGTGTCTTAGAAGTGAAGCAAGTTCAATCCAACATGAATTAGTCTAATGAGCAATGTAATGAATGAAAGCCTATTAGGCACAATGGAACTGTTGGGACCTGACTCTCTTAAGACCTTAGCTTATACAGAATGGGTGAAAGCTCACTCATGTGAGGCTTCAGTTGCCCTTGAACGTGTGTCGTCTTTGTTGTGAATTGTGATGTGTTGTTTATATGATATGGGGTCGGCGGGTGGTGGGGCTTGGACGTATTTGCCGCCCCATATCCAACTCGGTTGGATGCTTATAAGATGCAATTATTTGAGTCTCTCTCAAGCTTATCAATAACACTCATTAATTAAGACTCTCAAAACACAGTACAAATGTAAAGTTTTCTAAGCAACCAAATTTCAACCATTCTCATCTTTTCTTCTCCAACCACTCCGTAAACTTTGAAAATAACGTCAATGACTCCGTGCCTACTTTCTGCTTCCAATCCCTTTCTCCTTACGAGCATTGCAGTTTCGATAACTACTACTTGATGTAGGATTTTCTTGGCCAATGTGGTATGCTTTTTGGAGTTTGGTTCTTTTGCATGCTGGCCTCAAACCCCCATACCGGCCATGGCTACACCATTAGCCTTTGCCAACATCTATCTATAAAATGGAGTTTGACCAAACTATATTAAAATCATAATAATGATAATATACGTGATGCACGTTCAAATCATGTAAAATACGTAAAGTCAACTTTACACGTTCACGTTGTTACGCAAACAAGCTGTTGGTCAAATTTCTGGTGATAATATTCGTACTTGAAAAGTAAATTAAAAATTATGTCATGTATTTCGTGTACAAGTTAATTGGAACAAAGTTTAACTGATTAGTCTTTAATTTAATAAAAAATTTTAACTTTAAACTATCAAACTTGACGAAATTAAATTGTAATTTTAAAAAATCTAATTAGATTTAAATTTAAATTAATTACTATTTCTAAATTTAATTAATTGCATTTTATAAAAAAATTATAATGTTTTTTCATTACGTGAACCATAAGCCCTAATCTACCCCTGGTTGACTAAAAAGTAAATGTACCCGGTGCATATGATTCTCCACTTTGCAAGAATTTAGAGAGGGTCATAATATGCATAGCCTGTCTTTTATATTCTTACAAAGAGATTGTTTATATGACTTGAATCTGTGATCTTATGATTAAAAAAGAACAACTTTATCAGTTATTTCAAAATGACTCTTTCCTAATTGACTAATTAGATGGAACTTATTAGTGTATTGATCGTCCGATCAAAAGATGAAGCTTGTAATTAGACCAAGTTTGGAATCCGAGTGGGATGCTAGTGGATGTCCTTCCCAAAGCAAGCATTGATAGACTAATTAAACGGAATCTATTAGTGTATTGACCGTCCGATCAAAAGATGAAATTTGTAATCAGACCATGTTTGAAATTCGAGTGGGATGCTAGTGGATGTCCTTCCCAAAACAAGTATTGATACCAGTTATTCTAAAGCTCACTTTTTTGTGTAGTTGACTAATTAGCTGAAATTTATTACTGTATTGACCGTCCGATGAAAAGATGAAACTTGAAACCAGAACATGTTTGGAATCCAAGTGCGATGTTAGTGGTGGTCCTTCCCAAAACAAGCATTGAAAAAGCAGCAAAATATATTTTGTTTTATCTACCCATAAATTTCCTTTGATAGCATTTCATTATGTCGGCGTCCAATTACATTAACCCTTTATCTCAACTAATCCCTTTGTGGCTCGTTAGGCATATGTCACTTTCTCTACCGTATCATCATTTAATTCAATTTAAAAAAGCCTCACCAAATCTCCTACGGTCCAATCAATGTCTCCCACGTACATATCCATCCCACCATTTGTCACAGAGGTGGGTGTAAATCATGTCACCTTAGCACTCCTTTGTTCTCACATCTATATGCAGAGACCAATTAGGCATCTCTCTAGCATAATCATAAACCAATAATTCATTTTTCATGTCCAATATTTTTTATGAAAAGACCCATTTATCAGCATGCAGTGAAAGAGATAATGGGTAGAGTCACACGTTATATTGCATAACATCCTATTTACATACATTCTTTATTATTATTATTTTTTTTCGAAATGGAGAGTAATATATACATTTATATTATTTATTATTACCGCTATTCTGCAAAAGGAACAGAGGGACCACTTCAACGCCAACCAAACCGTATGGCATCCACAAGTTCTACATTGACCACACCTGACCAGCTGGCTACGTAGCAAAGTTTAATAAGGATCACATAAAGCAACGCTTTATTAAACTATAATTATTACTCATATAATTGACCTCTAACTAGTTTTTAACATGTCACGTGTTATACAATTATCCATACTCAGCGCTCAATAGTATTGGTTTATCTACATTATTAATTTTGGAGCGATGTTTTGATTTTTTTATAATTATTATTTTCTAAGTTGTAGTTACAGGTGTCGTTGTTATTATTATTATTTAAAATACCAAATATGAAATAATTATAAATAGCGAGTACGTATTTAGACCCTACCATTTCAGGTTCTGCTAGGTCAGGCGCGCTTGAGTAGTAACAGAGTGGTTTAGATTTTACCCAACCACCCCTTAAATACTTCCTCTCATTGGTACAACAGATCAAATATATATACTAGAATATACAAGTCTCCACAAAGGCAAAAGCAACCTTTCGGCCCCATCAAGTCCTTTTCTTCTATAGTCCATGCCACTATCTTTCTTCTCTCTAACGCTTTTACCTTGACAACAAAAGCCTCAAGCTTGAATCCTGGTTAAGCTGGCTTAGCAGAGTGTCTCGTCAATTTGCTTCAGATCATATAAATACAATGAGATATCAGCTTGTGGTACACTCATGTACGATTCTAATCACTAAACAAAGGCTGCAATTCTACTCCAAGTTTAGATACTCGTGATTGCTAACTTTTCGTTAGATAAAACGTGACTTTGTGTTGAATAGTTTGACCATTAATAAGAAATAAAAAGGAAAAAGGAATAAAAGAGTAAGTGTGAAATTAGAAAAAGATAATTCTGGCTATTTTGTGTTTGGCCGTATTTGAGAAAATACATATTCAATTAATTAATTTTTTTTAAAAAATAATGGTTGAAACTTGAAAGTGCAAAATTGGACGCAACATGGAATAGGTAGGGACGAGGGGTACAACAAATACAGCTGAGCTGATTTCCCAACGCAAAATAGACTGCTCTCTCTGGTGCAGCAGAAAATAGTTGATAGGCCAAATTGCCCTATCGCTTCCACTAGTACGATTGTCCCATGTTTCACTCTTCCCTCTCCTCTCCACTCTCCACTCTCCACTCTCCACTCCCACTCTTGGGTCTTCAGGCTCAGGGGACGCTACCCTACTTATTTATCACTAGGACAAGTCAAACAAGAGGGAACCTTCCTTCTTCAAATCGCTTAACACTCACTAATATTGTCTTTTTTTTTTAAATCATTTAATATTTGCTTTAATTGTACTTAATTGGCATAGGGATTGGGGAATGAAAGAATACTTTCTTTAATAATTCTTTAATATTTTTTTTGTTTAAAATAATGTTTTAATCCGTTAAATATTAAATAAACTTGAGAAAGATTGTTTTTAATTTAAAATTTAATTAAAAAAGAGACTGTAAAATAAAAATTAATTAATTATTTTACAAAAATAGCTGATTAATTAATAAATTAATTAACTTTTAACAACAAAAGTTATTAAACTAAATCGAATCGAAAAATTAAAAAACAAAGTACAAAGTTGACTAATTCAAAGTTTTCACACTCAAATTATTCGAATTGATTATATTTTTTAATCTTAGGTTAAAACTATAATTTAAAAGTAAAGATACCCATTTCCAATTTGACGTGTATTTAAGGAAAATTTATTTTTTATTATTAAAATATAATTTTAAAATCACTAATTCAAATATGATTAATTTTTATTATAATTTGAGATTGAAGATCCAAAGTGAATATCTTATTAGTTTGGATCACAATCTAAAAGGGAGGGAGTTAATAGTATTTTTTAAATTTTTGGTGCGTAACTTATGCCAATAATTCATTACGTTACTGTGAAATTTTGATTATGCATTAATTATTTATTATTTGAAAGTTTGAGAGAATGTAAAATAAAATAATTATATTATTATTAATGGACATAGACATAAGGGAAGATGGGGAGGGTAGAAAAGTAAAAGAAGACATGCAGGCAAGCCGCTTTGTACATGTCACTATTTATTTTCTTCTTCTTCATCATCTTCTTCTTCTCTTTCTCTTTCTCTTCAGTCTTCTTCTCTTTTTTTCTTTGTTTTTTTATAGTGTATTTAGGTATTTTCTTTTATGCACTTGGCCCTAGCGAACCCACACAACAATATTAGTACTAGTCGTCCTCGAATCTCTCCTCTCACTACACCTTCGGATCCTGAAAACAAAAGCGAGAGGACCCATCAGCCCACACACTCACTCGCACACGCAATCAAAACTCAACCTTTACATATACGAATTTGATGTATATCTATCATCTATTTTATCCATCATCATTCATTTGAGCGAATAGAGAAGCGAACCCCGTCTTTTGGGTCGTGGATTCGCTTGTTGTGGTAGAATTCCAAGCACCCGTTTCCACGTTTCTTCTCCTTCACGCGCACTCTCTGTGTCCTCTTTTTTTGCTGTTCTTTTCTGGGTTTCGTTTATTCTGGCCTTTTTTTATTTTTATTTTTCTGTTTCTGCGTGGTGTGTAGTGAGAATTTTGTATCTTTTTGCAGGCTGGGTGTTGGTGATAATGTGGTGTGCATAGTGGGTTGTTGTTCTGCTATGGATTTGTCTTTTGGGGGTGAGTTATTTTGTTTAGCGTTCAGCTTTTGATTTGTTTCTTTGATTCAATTCTTTCGGTGCTTTATGGAGCTTTGAGACTCATCATGCAGGTTCTGGCTAGTAAAGGTGAAATCTTTAATTGCATCTGGGCTTTGTAGCAGAAATTGATTTAATTTTTGTTCGTTGTTTGAAGTTCTTTTTGGCGTTTATAACAATTATTTGTATTGTTATTTGGATGTGAAGAGATTTGCAGATCTTTGGTTGTTGATTTTTGGATAGTGATAGGATTTAAGTTCAGCAATCTCTTGATAACATGTAGACCAGAGCCTAATATGGTGGGTGAATAGCTGAGATTGGTTAGCTGCATTTTGTCTCTTCGGAAAGTAGCTGTTCTTTATACAATATTTTATCCCTGCATTACATGGATTTGGTAATACTTGCAATGGAACAAGCAAGCTCAAGCTATGAAAAGGGAATTTTATCTTTCGGTTATGGTGGCAGTGAAAGGATTGGGAGGAGGCATATCAAAGTCAAACCAAGTTTCTTGCGAATCTTGAGAATTTTTTTTACACGATTAGTGACCCTTTAACCCATTAGATCGGGTCACTTTGCTAAAATCTATATTATGTGATGTAGTTGGAACATCTTTGTTAATGCAAGTCAACGCCATGTACTTTTTCTGGTTCAACTTGTTTTTCGTTGCAGTTATTTTTTAAATAAATGAATGGTAAGAAACTAAGACCATGCTTTTGACAGGGGCTTTTATCTGTGTGAAAGCAGAGATAAGTTGACTTCTTTCTTGGCAAATATTTAGCTGCTTTCGTGTTTTTGCTTAGAATGTAGCCTTTGATAAATGGATTCCCATTCACTCAAAAATTCTTTCCTTTTCTTTCTTTGACATCGTGGCTTTTGTATGGTCTATTGGTTGACTTACATTTCCTCTGTGTTGGCCTTAGGAGGTGCACTTGATCCATCAAAATGCAGTAAGTTAAGCATGGATGAGAAAAGAGAACTTGTATACCAACTATCAGAGTGGTCAGGTACCCCTGAAATGCTACAGTCATGGAGCCGCCAGGAGATTTTGCAGATCCTCTGTGCAGAGATGGGAAAAGAAAGAAAATATACAGGTTTGACAAAGTTGAAAATCATAGAACACCTCTTGAAAATTGTTTCTGAGAAGAAATCGGGGGACTCAGGGGCTGCAACAAATGCTGACAAAGAATCTTCACCTGCGCTGGCCCAGCGAGCTTTGAAAAGGCAAAGAAAAGCCGATAACCCATCACGATTGCCGGTTGAAGTAAACTATCAGTTATCTACCAACAGTGGCAGTGAGTTAAGTAACACTGTATACTGCAAAAATTCAGCCTGCAGAGCTACGTTAAGACAAGATGATGTATTTTGCAAAAGGTGCTCGTGTTGCATCTGTTATCAATATGATGACAACAAGGATCCTAGTCTGTGGTTAATTTGCAGTTCAGAGCCTCCATTTCAAGGCATTGCCTGTGGCATGTCCTGCCATCTTGAATGTGCCTTCAAACATGAAAATTCTGGCATTGGTAAAGATGGATGTCATGGGAAACTTGATGGGAGCTTCCGCTGCATAGCCTGTGGAAAAGTGAATGACTTGCTTGGGTAAATATTCTCTTAACTATTTGTTTGCTTGTGTTTGTCCTTCTTGCTACGCCTAATTATTGATAGTTTGCATATTTTCTTATTCTTTGATGAAGTTTTTCTAAATTGCACTTTTGTCCATATGGTGTAAAGCCATTGACATAAAAGTGCCTCAACTCTTCATTGTTGTGATTTGTGAGTAGCTCACCTAGGATGGAGAAGAGATTGGTAGGAAGGGGTTTGGCTTTGGTACTTGTTGTTATCTCTCTAATCTTGTACATCGGATAATGTGAAAATTTAGTCTTTCGGAGAGCAGAGCAGTTGGATCCAGCATTCATGATTAAACTTGCACAGTTCCATTTGTAAAGCTCAACAAATTTTTAAACAAATTTTCAGATACCAGGATATAGGATTAGCTTGTTATAATTTCAGAATATATAAGGTGTTAATTAGAAAAACTCTATCCCAAGTGATTTGTTAGCTAATGCTGTTTAATATAGGATTTATTTGTTACAAATTCTTCTACATTTGTATCTGATGCCCAGAAATTTGTTTTCTTTGAAAACTAAACATAAATGTTAATGTTACTTAAATGAATGCAGATGCTGGAGAAAACAGCTGATAATGGCAAAGGACACTAGACGCGTCGACATACTATGCTATCGCGTGTCCCTGAGCCAAAAGCTTCTGAATGGAACTTTAATGTATAAGAAGCTCCATGAGATCGTGAATGAAGCTGTGAAGAAGCTTGAAGCTGAGGTGGGTCCACTAACTGGCATTCCAGTTAAGATGGGACGAGGCATTGTGAATAGGCTTTCTTCGGGACCAGAGGTTCAAAAACTTTGTGCTTACGCTTTAGAGTCCCTAGACAAAATACTTTCCAGTAATATTTTGCTTCCACTGCCTGATCCTAGGATTAAAGGTAATGATTCTTCTGCACTTTGAGCATGCCTATTGACCATATTTAACGAATAGAGTTATGACACTTGTTCATGTTGCACAAGTTCATGTCGCACAAGTTTGATTTAGTTTTATTAAGTTAAGGACAGCTGAATTTCCTGACTTTTCATTTTGCTTTTGAGGCGTATGATTGTTAGGCTGTGAGTGATGGAATTCTTTAGGTTTTTGGTAACAGATAATTGGTGTTTGGTCTGCATATTGGTTTATCAGTTGATTAACTTCTGAGGACTACCACATACCTTCTTTCTTATTTGATTTTATGAATTTTCAGATTCAAAATCTATTTCTCCAACTGCAATCAGATTTGAAGACGTCTCTGCGACTTCTCTTTCTGTGGTTTTGGGTTCAGAAGGTTGTTTGTTTGATACGGTTGTTGGTTACAACTTGTGGCATTGTCGGGCTTCTGATCACGATTATCCATTAGAACCAACTTGCACAATACTTCTTCCAAATAAAAGGTTTATTGTCACTGGTCTGTCTCCAGGTACGGAGTACTGTTTTAAAATTCGTTCATTCAATGATTCAACTGAACTTGGAATGGTTGAAGTTCATATCTCAACTAGTCCTCTGGATGAAGCACCGAGCTCCTCAGTGGTAGAAAGAAGTCACAGCCCAGCAACCAATTGTAGTAGCCTATCTAACCCCTCTTCTGTGGAAGATGAAACTAATCACAATACACCATGCAGTGAGCAGATTGTCAATCGGGCAGACAAATATCATAGTTATTCTAAGGATGGTGATAAAGTCATATCTGCTAATATGTCGAATGGCACCATAAACAGTGCTTTCATGGGTGAAGAACGGACCCAGGCAGATGCAGTCCCATTGTCAGACGAAGAACATGCTGTGCGAATAAGTGGCTCCAAGCCCACTGTGCAGAAGCCTGATAGCAAGCATTCATCTGAGGTCCAAATTATGGAGGATATGAGAACTGATAAAGGGTTGGATATCCCTATTCGTACAGGCATGGAATGTGTTCCATTTGTGGGTAATTTAGATGCTAGCTTGCCTATCACCCCCTGCAAGTTGGAAATACTCAAGGACGTGCAAGGAAGAACTGCAAGATCCAAATCCAGCAACAGGGATCTATTGATTGGGACATCGAAGGGGGAGGGGCCACAAGATGGTAGCACATCAAATAAGAGAAATGGTGAAAGTCGAGATGAGGAATGCACAGCGTCAGATAGAGATTTCGAGTATTACGTGAAGGTAGTCAGATGGTTAGAATGTGAGGGTCACATCGAAAAGAATTTTAGGCAAAAGTTCCTTACTTGGTACAGCTTGAGAGCTACTCCACAGGAGATAAGAGTTGTTAAGGCATTTGTCGATACATTTATCGAAGACCCAGCATCTCTTGCAGAGCAGCTTGTGGACACATTTTCAGAATGTATTTCAAGCAGGAGGTTATCTGTTGTCCCAGCTGGTTTCTGCATGAAGCTTTGGCATTAGCAGTTCTTATTCTGTGTTTTATTACTGGGCCAGATAGGTTTTGCATGCAAATCCACGAGGGGTTTGTGTGGCAGTAATTCTTTAGACCGCCATTTAACATTCTTCTTAATTCAGACTACCTGTCATTTACAACTATCATCAGCATTTGCCATTCTTATGATGTAAGAATGTCGGAATTCATTTTGTTCTATAATACAGTGATCATCTCATTCATCAACAGTTTGAAGTCGAGATCTATTGCATGTAGAAATAGTGGATAATTTGCATCTGTGTTTACTCGTTAGAGATTTAAGCACTAGATATTCACATTTCGTCATCATATACACATGCAAATCGTATAGAAAGATTGGATGCTTTCGTCGACGACCTTCTCCATGACCCGAATTCTCTCAAATCCTCCGATTCTTGCGCTTATAGAAGATTGCAAAACCTTGAAGCAGCTAAAGCAAATCCATGCACAAGCAATCACCAGTAATTTGGTTGCTTTCACCTTCGTAACCAGCAAAGTTTTAGCCTTCTGTGCTCTTTCTCAATATGGAGACATAAAGTACGCGCGAGCTGTTTTCCGTCGAATCCAGAGCCCCAAAGCTTTCCACTTCAATACCATGATGATGGGTTTCAGTCAAAATTTGCAATTTGAAAATGGTTTTTCACTTTTTGCCCATATGCGTCGTGAGAGCATCGAACCAAATGCTCGCACCTTCACGAGTTTGGTTAAATGTTGCGTTTCATTGTCTTGGCTTGGTCAAATACGAAGCCAAATTCTCAAGTTCGGGCATAGTAATGATGTTTACGTGATTAGCTCCACTATCTGTATGTACTCCAAGTGTGGAGCAACGAGACTTGCTCGTCAATTTTTTGATGAATGTTTAGATAAGAACGTGGTTTGTTGGACTAGTCTGATTAGTGGGTACTTCGGGAATGAACTGGTAAGTGAAGCGCGTGATGTGTTTGATGCAATGCCGGAGAGAAATGAAGTTTCTTGTAGTGCAATGATTTCTGGGTATGTGTCGAATGGTTATTTCAATGAAGCAATTGGGTTGTTTCGAGAGTTCAAGAGTCGTGGTAACGTGATGTTTAAAGGGTCTCTTTTGGTCAGTGTTCTCAATGCTTGTGCAGCAATAGGAGCTCTTGAAGAAGGCAAATGGGTTCATTGTTATTTAAATGATAATGGTTTTAAGAATGATCTCAAGATAGGAACTGGGTTGATTGATTTCTACACTCGATGTGGGTGCATAAAAGATGCAGTTGAAATATTTAGAAAGATGCCACATAAAGATGTAATGACTTGGAGTGCTATGATCTTGGGTTTGGCTGTGAATGGAGAACATGAGATGGGACTTGCGTTATTTTCAGAGATGGAAGAATGGGGCCCTAAACCAAATGCCGTAACTCTTGTGGGAGTTCTCTCCGCCTGCAATCACAGAACTCTGGTAAGTGAAGCATGGCGATTCTTTGGACGTATGACTAAGGTTTACGGCATAACACCTTCAATTGAGCACTATGGATGCCTGGTTGATGTTTTGGCTCGCTCTGGGCGAGTGAAGGAAGCAGAAATAGTAGTCAACACCATGCAAATGAAGCCAGATGGAGCTATATGGGGATCTTTGCTTAATGGATGTGTGGTGCATGGCCACATTGAGGTTGGGAAGAGGATAGGGAGGAATTTGATCCAACTAGAGCCTCAGCACAGTGGACGGTACGTTCTGCTAGCAAATATGTTTGCCAAAAAAGGCAACTGGGATGAAGTATTGAAGCTAAGAGAAACGATGGAGGAGAGGGGAGTGGTTCCTATTTCTGGTTGGAGTTTCGTCGAGATTGATGGAGTTGTTCATAAGTTTCTTGTAGATGACAAGTTCCATTCTTATTCAACAGACGTCTACGAAGTTGTGGATAAACTCAGTAAGCAAGTTGAGTTATATTTGCCGCTGGATGAGTGCTAATTTAAGGGCTAGTCAAGCCTGGCTTTAGGTGTCCAGACCACTGATCACCCAATCGCCATGAGTGGTTAAAGAAGAATAAAAGGTTATGGGGTAGGTCAGGAAGTAGTTTCCGTGTCTTAGACAGCTGGTATCAAAATCCTGATATGACATGGATTAGCTGGTGGGCTGAACATGCCAACTGTATTGTGGCCAGGGAGACAAGGCAGAGCATGCAGGAAATGGTGATGAAACCAAAGCTGCATAGTCCATTACAGCTCTCTACTTCTCGTAGCCATCGTCCTTCTACTAGCAGCGTCCTAACAAACCATACATCAGCTGACAGGTACCCAAGCCAACACCTTTTGTCTTTTCCTTGAACTGTTTTTATCACCATCCCATATATACTTTTTTAAGCCGCTTATACCTACCAAGTTGATCTCTACTACTCCCCCCTTATTCATCTGTACTTTTCTCAGGACATCAGTGTCAAGAAGATGTCTGCCGGAGTCTTTACAGCTCCAGTTGCCGGAAGTGGTTATCTGGGTTTAAAAGCCAGCTCAACAAAGCAGCTCTTCCCTGTCAAGGATTCCATCACTTGGAGCCGCAAAACTGTTTCCAATGGTTCTAAAATTCAATGCATGAAGGTAAAATTGCCTATCCTGCACTGTTTCAATCGCATAGGCATCCTTGTTAAAAGATCCTGATGTGCAATCTTATTTCTGGTTTTTGCGTGTCGTTTTACGCTTGCATGCTGTGCTTGTTCACCAAATAAGACATGGAATCCAATCAATAACAAGAAGTTTGAGACCCTGTCCTACCTTCCTCCTCTCTCTGATGAATCAATTGCGAGAGAGATAGACTACATGCTTAAAAAGGGATGGATCCCTTGCCTTGAATTTGATGAGGTAATATCTTGCTGGTGCTTTATTTCTATCTCAATTGTACTATACAAATTAGTAGATTAAACCCCTGGATAAGTGATATTGATAATATACTTGCTTGGATGCCATCTTTTTCTGCTTGTGAAACATTAACATACCATTAACTGTTAATAATGTTCACTGGTTTGGTAGATGGGGCATGTGCATAGAGAGAATAGCAGGATACCAGGTTACTACGATGGAAGGTACTGGACATTGTGGAAGCTGCCAATGTTTGGGTGCAATGACTCCTCTCAAGTCCTGAGTGAAATTAGCGAGTGCAAGAAGACTTACCCAAATGCTTATATTCGTTGCTTGGCATTCGACAGCAAGCACCAAGTCCAGTGCATGGCCTTTGTAATCCAAAAACCCACCATCTCCGACGCCTAAACGGCACTTAATCTCCTGTATAATGCGAATAACTACAGTGGACTGGATCTGTAGCTTGTTTATGGAGATTATAATATCATTAAATTACCACTAAGGTGTTTTGTTAAATGAGTTATGTTTGTTTATTAGTTAAATTGTTTGTTTTGAGATGATATGATTAGCAAGCACATGGTTTTGGAGGAGAAACCGGAGACAGCAGCCATGGTTTTGCTCAAGTGGGTCACAGATAGATTTTACTAATCTTTTGTTGACGCCGAGTGGTTGAGAGATAACAAATCATTTTTTTTTTATAAGAAGGAAGCCGAACAGTAAAATTATATAACTAGTCTAAGGAAACAAATTCCTGATAAATCCTCTAGTCGAATAAGGTGGCACCTAATCGGTGAATGATGAAAGTACATAACTCTCACAACAAAATGATTGGCATAATTAGCTAGTCAATCGGTGTATTTATTGCTCTCTTGATACATATGTTGATGAACAATAGTTCAATTTCGAGAGAGCAACTCATGTATATTTTGGACAAGAGGGTTAAGTGTCCAAAATCGCCGGTCAGACGAGGCGAGGAGATCGGACACTTTAACTTCTTACCATTCCTCTCTTTTTGTATTGTAGTTGAAAGAATAGTTCTGAGGGGATTTTGCTGTGCCATGCCTGAATCTATCCTCCACTTTAATCTAAAAACGAAGATTTTTAAAGTGGAAAAAGTTTGAAGCTATTAGTCAAAAGTATACGTTATCAGTGCACAATTCTTTGCTTCACGGAAATCCGAAGAGAGTCATGACATCTATTTGAAGTCTTGCTCAGGTGCAAATTTCGAATAAGTTCGATAGTACGCAATTTTATTCTTACTAAATAAAGTGATTATTTCTAATAAATTTACGTGTAATGTGTTATAAAAATACAACAAAATTAAAAATGGATGTGCATATATACGTCAAATAAAAATGATAAGATAAAATAACTAAGTAAATAAGTCAAATAAACATAAAAAATGCAACGAAATAACTAAGTACAAACATACAAATAAATAATAAAGAGAAACAAAAGTGACGTTAGTAATAAAAATAGGCAAAATAATACAAAAAGAACACACATATAAAACATTTCAAAATTTTAACAATAAAAGGTAAGATGAGAATACATATCAGAAAATACTCGTAAAAGATTAAATCGTAATCAGGCTAAAAGGAAACAAAACCTCTGTGCGAGTAACTCTGGTCATGCCTGTCAATAGATTAATTACGCTAAATAAAAACCTAACTAGGATTTAAATACAAAGCAATAAATACATAGTATACAGATTCATATAACCTACAAGATTACGAATGCTCTCTTTAAAACAATAATTATGATATTCATAATAAATTGAATTAGATGAATAATTTAAAAATTTGTAATTTTAGTAAGATGTAATTGGCACAATATTATACAAATATTATTAATTTAAAATAACAATTAAAATAATTATAAGTTACTTATAAATATTGAGTTTAACTGAACTTTTTTCTTCAATTTTTATATAGTTTAAAATTTGACCCTTAAATTGCTCATACTTAATTTTTAAGATACAAAATAATTATTCACTTTTGAACACCAAATAAATTATGTAAATTTGTACTTGTATTTATTCAGGAGGCTTGGAGTTAGCCCATTCTAACTAAAATCAATGATTTAAAGACTCAATTGGTTCGACCGGTTTAACCTTAAAAATTTTAAACCGTTTAATTTTTCGGTTTGATTTTTTTAACTTTCTGGATCGATTTACTTTAATAACTCTTGTTGTTAAAAACTGACGAGTTTATCAATTATTTAGTCGAATTTTGTAAATTAGTAGGTTTTTATAAACTAAAATAAATCAATTAATTTTTATTTAACAATATTTTTTAATTAAACTTCAAATTCTTGAAATAAGAATAATCTCTTTCAAAGACATTTTAAAATTTTTAATTTTATTCAATCTTTAACTAGTTTTATGATGATCTAATATTGGTTTAAATTTTTAAACCTTAAATCTCTTCGTCTCACCGGTTAACTTTGAATCCAATTTTTAAAACTTCCGACTAAAATACATTCATGCAGCAATCTTTTCGTAGTACTTGGGCCAATGTCGTAACCAGAAAAAATAAAGCCCTTAATTCTGTAAGTAAGTTCTGTGCAGAACTATATCATATCAGATGCAAAGTCCAAGCCCAAGTGCTGTCCACATATTTGGGTTGACTTGTCACTAAAAGCAAAAGGAGGTCCAATGTCATCGCCTTGAGGATTCTAATTATGAGTTAAATTAACAGAACTTTAAATAAACTCCTCTTTATATATGTATATATATTTATGATTTTTAATTTTAAAAAATATTTAAAATTAGCATTTGCACGCGTGTGCACGGGTAATTGAGAAAGGCAGCAAAATATCCCAATTCAATTCGTTCAAATGACTTGCACGTACTTTGATTTGATTTCTCAAAGGTCTTGCTTCAAAAGCACCAAAAGGTGATGTCTGTCATTCGGTATACATTAGACTCATACTGAATTATTAATACAAAAGGAGCTTCGCAATCGCATTTCTTTGTCTAGAAACGATGCTAAGGTTATTAACCCAATGCAAAGTCTAGTGAGCCCGTGACCATGACCACGACCGCCATCGTGATAATTATTATTAATTATTAATTACTAATTTAATTAATATTTATAAATTTATATTCTACACTACATATTATTTGGGTTTTCTTACACGTGATTAGGACCACTGGGATGGGATTCCTGACTCCTGGGACACCACTATGAACCGTATTCGAATTTCAACTCTGTAGGGTCATTCTCGAATAGATAAAATTTTGATTTTACAGTAATTTTATTTCATGGAGATTTTATTTTGACTAGCAATTTAAGGGAAACGTATAATATAAGATGATAGTGCAACTCTGTCTGTCTCGCTAGCTCCATTTGTAGACATTGCCAAAAACAAAGTCGAAAGCATCTTCAACACTATTATTAGATTTTGTATACTTGTAGGTCCTGAATTGTAACAAAACTACACTTTTTCTCTTTCGCTCCAAGCCTTCAATTTTGTCCTAAATCCATCACTAATGCTTTTCCTTAATTACAAACTTTGATCGTGAAAGAGTAATCTTTCTCTTTACTGCCAAATCATTTATGAGATTTGTTCATATAAAACAATATTATATTTCCTTTTTTTTTAAATTTATAAATACCCTTTAAGTATAAACAAAACTTTCATAAAAAAAAGTATATAAACTTAAAAAAATTGAATTTTGGTAGAGAAAGAAAGAAATTTTAGATCTTTGTCACCAAAAGTCCATATGTTGTATCGAGCAAGAAAGAGTTAACTATGTGATGCTTATGTCTCACCTTATGCATTCTGTCTCATAACATGTAATCTTTCTTTACATATTGTCAACAAAAATGTAAAGAAGGCAAGTTCTTTGTGGTTGGAGGGTAGTCAATAGAAACTTGGACCACAAGATTAAAAGGTAACACTGCCCTACCAGAGCTAAAACTCCATTAAAGCTCCTCCAAGCTGTGTATAGTCTCAAATCTAATCAAATCCCCATCTTATTTCACAATCGATTTCTCTTACCCTTTTAGGTGAAAATTATCATAAATGGTTGATAATAACCATATTGCTTCTCTTTTCTTGACAGCATTTAATCCATCCTCAACCTCCTAAACAGTCATCCCACGCACACATATCTACCAAGCCTCTTTTTCCACGGTCCAATAAAAGAAACAAACACCCTTTGGCTCACTCTTCTCCGTCTCTACGTCTTAAACGCTTACCTTAAGTTCATTTCACTAAGACAAGAGAGGTGAAGTACTGCAACTGCCTCTCTTTTCTTCCCTGCATGAAACAGATTGCTCTGCTTCGTTTGATACTCTGTTGCAATGAAATATATTCGCACCAACAGCTTGAAGAGGCTCTTCTCACTAAAAAGACGCAGTCTTGAAGACTTATTCCCCACCAGTGAAGATGAAAAGAGCGGGTTCTCCATGGTTTCTAGTGAACTAGAGCCTTCTCCTAGACCTACTTGGAGATGCTTCTCCTATGAAGAAATATTCGATGCCACCAATGGTTTCATTCCAGGTTTGCTTGAATTTCATTGTTTTTTGCACTCGAGTTTCCTTTTCTTGTTAAGGTTACACCTATGTCTGTGTTTTAGACAATCTGGTGGGGAAAGGAGGATATGCAGAGGTGTATAAAGGAGTGTCAAGCAATGGAGAGGAGATAGCGGTGAAGAGGCTAGCAAAAACTTGTTCTGATGAGAGGAAAGAAAAAGAGTTCTTAACAGAGATTGGAACAATTGGTCATGTGTGTCATCCCAACGTGTTACCACTTGTGGGCTGCTGCATTGACAATGGCCTTTATCTCATCTTCCATTTCTCCTCTAAAGGCTCCGTTGCTTCCCTTCTTCATGGTAAATTGTTTTCAGAATATGGATTTAAATAGACCTTGATCAGTTAATTCGTTTCTGGGTTGACCGTGATGTGCTCTGTCTTTCTTTACCATGTCTTGTAGATGAAAAACTTCCAGTGATGGAGTGGAAAGTCAGGTACAAGATTGCCATTGGAACTGCTGGAGGACTCCATTTCTTGCACAAGGGATGCCAAAGAAGGATAATCCACAGGGACATAAAATCTTCAAATATTTTACTAACCGAAGAATTTGAACCTCTGGTAAGGTATCCCATGTAAATCCTCTGTTTTCCGCATTCTTCTTGATTCAAACATTCTGTTTTTTAGCATATTACTGATAGTTTTAGAAATTATGCAGATCTCTGATTTTGGGTTAGCAAAATGGCTTCCATCTCAATGGAGTCACCACTCAATTGCTCCAATAGAAGGAACTTTCGGGTATCGACAGAGCACTTTATATATGCAAAAAGCACAATTCTTCAAATCATATTTAGCATAACATTAAGTTGGAACTTGAGTGTTGCATGTTTCTGCAGACACTTGGCACCAGAGTACTATATGCATGGGATAGTGGACGAGAAAACAGACGTATTTGCATTTGGAGTCTTTCTATTAGAGGTTATTTCTGGGAGGAAACCAGTTGATGGCTCTCACCAAAGCTTGCACAGCTGGGTAAAATTCTCGAGAAAATTTAACAAACTCCTTCAAATATGCTGTAGTAGTTTTTTGACATTATTACTAAAACTTTATCAGGCTAAACCAATACTGAACCAAGGTGAAATTGAGAAGCTGATAGATCCAAGACTTGGAGGAACCTATGATGTCGCACAGCTGAAAAGACTTGCCTTTGGTGCATCTCTTTGCATCCGAGCATCTTCCAAATGGCGCCCTACCATGAGCGAGGTGAGTCAGCCGTTTGTTGTATTTCGTACTTAGTGCATCACTCATTAACCATCAAATTGCATCAACCTAGGTGAGCACTTGGGTTCCTGTTAAGTAGATAGACATGGACCACCGTGGAAATAGCAGTATAAACCTACCAGTTCGGCAATAAACATTCATGGCTGACACATTAAAATTGCATAAGTGGTCCATCGTGTTTTTCTCCATTAGAAGACTCCATTTCCGGGCTTATTCTATTCACATATTTTCAGAAAGAAAGCAAAAAAAAAAAAAAGTATTATTACATATGAAGAGTACAAACTAAAGCTTCTCGACAAGTCCGATTGCTGCATTGTTACTTGTCTTATTCATACGTCGAATAGTTAAGTACTTAGTTGACTGTACAAGTGTTTAATTCTAAAGACTTCTGTACACTTTGTGTGTTTCTGATAGTATCAACTATCAAATTTGGTGAATCATTGAGCTGTCACCAATTAAAGGTTTCATTTTCACCTATTGAGACTGCAACATGTAAACTTAGATTTGGTTCTTTTATTTTTTAAGGTGTGGCTTTGGCAATTTTTACTCACTAACAGTTAGTCAGAGGATAGTTCATCCTACCTAACTTAAATCATCCCTTTTCGCAAAACCAAACGACGTGAAATGTATCACCCATGTGATTAGAAGATGAGAAAAATGTGATGTATCTAAATCATTTGGGAAAGCGATTCCTGTCATGTCACAAAATACAAAGTCTCTTAAAACATCAAGCTGTAGGATCCTTATTTTTTTGGCTAGATGATTTAGGTGATGAAGAATACACTTTGTTATAATAAACTAATGACATAAACTCCTAATCTGCCAAAGTTGTGGGGCTTATCTTGATATGGAAGATAATATTGATGTGATAGATTCTCATACGTGTTGATGTCGACAATGATTATGCAATTTTCAAGCCATTTGTTTAAGAAATTATAAATTGGAGGCCAGAGAAGATGACTTTGTTATTTAAACAAAGTTGTCTCTTTTAAGCAATGATGTCAGTTAAGACAATTTGGGAGGATTTTATTGAAGTCAAATGTTTGATATACCAAATAATGAAATCTTGAACCCTAAAAACTGTTGGCGGACAGGTACTAGAGGTAATGTTAGAGGGAGAGAAGGACAGGGATAGGTGGAAGATGCCCAAGGAAGAAGAGCAAGAAGAGTTCTGGGGATTTGAAGATCTGGAATACGAATGTGACTCTTCCTTCTCAGTCTCACCACAAGATTCCATTTCTGCAAGGAGTTGTTAGGCCTCAAAGCACAAGTGTTTAGGTGCTTAATTAAGCAATATATTGGCCACAACCTTTTTCAATGTGTAAATATGAGTGTTATATATATATAAATGAGAGCACTCTTTGCCAATATCCCTACCTTCCAGGGTGTAGTTGGATCCCGACGTGACGCTTTTACTGCTACATCCAAAAGCATTGATGATCGAACTCAAATTGACACCAACTAAATTATCACTTTGTGGTATACCTTTCTAAAAGCATCAACTTGTTAGGGGAAGTCTGAACAGTGAAAAGAGGAGGAACACTGCAGATTCTATGAAAATGTCTAGTATGAGGAAACGGGTTCTTTTCGAGCATTTATAACTCACCAAAAAGATGGTGGATCGGACAGCTAGTAACTAACAGGCATAAATAAGCGGCAAGTAATTGCAGTTTGAGAAGTAGCTTTCTCTGTCAAATTAATATTCGGTTATAAGTTACCTGCATGAGTGGAAAATGACATTTTGATGATAATATTGTAATAATGCACATTGGTCGGCATACCGTATATGTATACTATGTTGTGCGAAATGTTTCAGTTGAAAAAGCAATGCTTCGTATGTTCACGAGAACTAATAAATGCCAAAACATACGAAACAGTTTAATCCACAAGAAAGAGACACAATCAATGATTGCAACTCCAGTTTATATAAAAAAGATAGAGTTTTGAAGGGATTAGTTAAGTTATCATGAATGAGCAGGGGAAGGGAGAACTGAAAGCAAGTTTTGTCTATGAATGACACTGTCATGCCAGCAACAGTGATGTGGCCAAGCGATGAAGCTGTCCTAAGTGGAACCCATGCCAGGTACGAACCCCATAAAATGACACACAACTTGTGTTGATTGGGTTCTCGGACCGCCACTAAATGACACTTACGTCTTTAGAATGTAAAAGTTTGCTATATTGTCGAAGCATGTGTTGTGGTCATGCACGAAATCTGTACCTAATTGAACATTTTATGGTTTAATGACTTATCTACTACTTACCATTTCCAGTTTTTCTTTTCTTCTTAGAATGGTTTGCCATCGTAATTAAATCTCCTTCTGATTTTCTATCTCTGGCAAATTAAATAACTTTCTAGGCAGTAGTTAGTTGAACTGTCTAGACACAATTGCAGGACAGCATCACCAAAAACCTTGAATCATCATTCGACGAACAGCCATTGTACATCCGACAGGAGTTGGTTGAACTGTCTAGACACAATTGCAGGATAGCATCACCAAAAACCTTGAATCATCATTCGACGAACAGCCATTGTACATCCGACAGGAGTTACTATTTGTTCAATAAACTATTCATCAAATTTCTTAACTATTAATGAAGTTTTCTGCTTAATTCGCGAGCAAGAAACCTTCCACTTGAGCAACTACTGATCGATAGACTAGCAGGTGCATGCCTATAGGTTTGGCAGACACTGTTTCTGTACAGAGCAAGGTCAAACTGCAGGTGGGAGAAACTTCATAATCAGAAAAAGTTCATTAAATCAGTACTATGAATAAGCAAGTCATTAAAGATTGTAGGAACGAGTTAAAATTTCGTGGACAAGGATTCTACAATAAAACCTACGATGTTGTGTCAGCCTAACAATAATAGTATACCACATGCAAGGCCAAAAGAATAAGGCAGTTGATGAAACAGGTAGACTTGGGCTTAATGATATAGATAATGGGGTCGGCAAACACATTACATAGTCTCCAGATAGGACTAAAGCTTTGGGGACACATGAAATTGTATTAGTTGGTGGGTCTGCTCTCCACACATAACATGTGGTTTTATGTGTGCGTTTGTTTTTGAGACAGAGGCATCTCAGAAGCTTATTTTAGTAGGGTTTTTATGGTTGTTTAACCTTGAAAAGACTTTGGGAGGCTGGTATTGGTAGTGCAACGACAATAACCGATCATGCGCAAAAAGGGCGAGTGCTTGCCTGCCAGATGAGAAGATAAGTTTATAGTTTATGTGAGAAGATAAGGTTATAGTTTATGAGTGTGGTAAGTGAACTACTATGAGTGTGTGTGTGAGAGAGAAGGATGATACCTAAAGAATTTAGATAGATGGGTTTTGAATGTTTGTTGTTTATGTGTAAGCTATGGAGGGGGGTTAGGTATTTGATTACTTGGCCATTAGAGACGCAGTGCTCTCTCAGGATTCAAGTTTTATAAGCATATTTAAGAGGAGGGTTGTACTGGATTTTGCTGCTGAATGTTCAATCTGGAAAAGGCCAAAAGCAGAATAATTTGGCTAGTCGGCTAAATATTCAATTCTATATGGAACAGAAGTCATGAACAAGGCCTTCTCAGATGTAGAAGGTAAGGCCAACATCATACTCATTTGCTACTCTGTAAGGCAGGAAAATCAAAGTTGAGTGTCAAAATTGAAGATAAAATAATGTCTTCCGTTGCCGGGAATCGAACCCGGGTCTCCTGGGTGAAAGCCAGATATCCTAACCGCTGGACGACAACGGATTGTTGATACTTTAGAAACTAGATCACATCTTCTGATTACGCACCTGGGCCAGAGAGTGAATCGGCCTTTTAACATTCCGGGGGCCTAGTTTGGACTTGGAAGTTGGAATTCCAAATAGTTAGTAAAAGCCCAAAGTCTAAAAAGTGAAGCCTTTTTTTTTATAAAGAGATTACAATGACTCAAATTAGAAATCGAGTGAAAAAAAGAAGATAAACACGAGTTTGATCTTAAAAATGTTCAAATTTTATACATAGCCACAAAATTAAATTCTATTTATTAAACATAATTTTAAATTGAACTTAATTTTTAAATTGAGTAATTGAATATAAAAAATTTAATTTATAATTTAACTTATTAATTTTAAATTGAATATACAAAATTTAAAAATTGAAATATAATTTAACAATATTTTATTTACTCATTAAAGAATTCAAAATTTAATTTTAATAAATTAATAAATTATATTTATAAAAATAAACTGAACAATTTTTAACAATAAAAATTGCTAAAATAAATTAAATTAAAAATTTGACGATTTAAATATTTTAAAATTAAACATTTTATATTACTAAGATAAATGATCATTCCACCGATGAGAACTATCTGGGGAACATTAGCTATTCCTTATCATTAGCCTTTGTAATAATGTTAATACGGTCCATACTGTTGCAATAAAATTTCTCAAGCCATTCACTCCGATCAAAATTTCCTAAGCAAAGCACCAGGCTAGCTTCCATTTCACATGGCTCTCTCATTCCAGAAGCTATCGCCTCACTCTCAGCTGTGATTCCAGGCCTTCGTGCACATCAGGGACCACGTTGCATCTCTTGCACACGCACAGAGGACCTGTATCTAGCATGTCTTCAACGTCACTCCATCGCGGCTGCGGTTGTTCTCTTTTCCAGTAAAGATTCCAAAAATGCAGAGCACAATTTTGTCAAGGATGGAAGATTATGTGATGAACCTTCAAATAAAGTCTCCCATGACCTTGCTGGTGGCACGGAAGGCACCCACAAAGTCTGGTTTCTTTTCAAGCCAAATTCCGGGAGTTGTCCATAGATAGATGAATACCCAAATTTAGCTGAAATGGAAAGGGGAAGTAACAAGTTAGTCTGAATTTAGAAGTGATTAACAACCAAAAGAAATGGACAAGATGCAGGAAGGTCCACAACTTTTTACTTCATATCAATAAGAAACAGAAATAACCAAAAACACAAAGAAAGGTAGCTTAAGAATGTGGAATGTCAATTTGAGCTACAATAGTTCATTGTCCTTGCCAGAAATTTATGAACACCCACCTGCTACTTCCAAGTCAGGAAGACCATCACGCCGAATCATACCAAGTTCATTGCTTTCCTTCCCGTATGGGTCAAAAAGGGCATACTCATGATCGCGGTCCATATATACAAGTAATTCATGAGTTGATTTCTCATTCACTGTATTTCCTTCACTTGAAGATTTATTTACTTGCATAAAAGAGAGGGACCCTCCTTTGGCCTGCAAAATGAAACAAAATAATTACAACATGCCATTGAGCTCTATCGTATAATTCAGCATCAGCAAGGATACCCATGGTCCGAGATTTTGAAATATTTGGCATGCGATTGGGATTGCTCCAACGAAGGTCATAGGACTGCTAGACTCACCTTCTTTACCAGCCAGGTAGCTGTAGGAACAGGATCAGCTGCATTGAATAACAAGATTACACCATCTCTTCTTTCATTAGTTGTCTCATTATCTGACTCAGGAAGAAGGACAAGAGCAGCAAAACATGATGATTCTGCCATACTAGCTACAGCTGTACAATTAGAAACATAAATTTAAGTCTAATGTAGTGGAAAAGAATTAACGTTTATTTCAATCACAGAGCTGCTCAATAGCCTCAGCTAGTAAGGATGAAGCAACAGTGGGGGGGGGAAAAAATAAGGTAGGCGCTACTCCAGCCAGGAAGATAGCTAATTGCATTTAGTAATTCCAGTAGTGGCGAGCATTTCAAAATAGTTTTCCACATGATAGAATGAGAGTTAATGACAACTCATGGTTTCGCAGTCTCATCAAACAAATATTCATATGACAAAACTCTAGATTGCCAAAAGATGGCCCAAACTCAAGCAGTTGAAAAGGATAACCAAGACTATCTGAACCATCAATTGTTAAAGTGAAATAGACAGAAGTTATCTTCAGCTCAAATGAGAGAAGGATATTCACCTTCAACGTGAAGCTTGTATGACCAAGACATAGACAGCTTTGACATGCTCCAAACAGATAACTGAGATTGCGGACCCATAGATGCAGAAACAAGATACCCGGACTTTCCAACAAAAGAGAGGGAACCTATAGGCTGTAAAAGGTTTAGTAAAGTGATGACTACGCCACATCCTCAATAAACTTACACGTGTGCGCGCAGGTATATATATTGGAAGAAAGAGATGACTCCCAAAATAAGCCATACATTTCCTAGAGATGTCTAGAACAATATAAAATCCATGCAGCAGCTGTTAGCATGAGGACATGCTTTCTTTCTCTTTTATTTATTTTTTCCTGACTTCAGAATTAGTTCTTTAGTTTCCACAACTTCAGTTTGACAGTTAGCACATATTCACTCTTCAAATGTAGTACACCGGAGCAAGATCACATAAACATCACAACTAATCATGTTGAGTTACTCCTAGAAACTCAAACAGGCACGCTAATAACTAAAACACTAATAATGATGACAGGGTTTAATGAATCATCAAACAAGAGAGCCTTACACCAGCTCATCTTCTCAACCTTCTGAAGAGATTAAAAAAATCAAGATGAACAATTAGGAGAGATGCATATGTTTTACTTCAGCCAGCTGTTGGGGAAGGTTCAAATATGAATATTGCATATTATTATTACAGAAGAGAAGCTAGTCACTCGGAGAATGCGTCATCTGTCATGCTTGACTGATAGTCACATATGATATGCCTGTGCAAGCAAAGTACAAATATGTGTGCACTGATGTAGCACATGTCAGAAAGGAAAGCTAGTCAGAAACTCAAAGAATCACCATAAGAGTTTCTCCTATCACTGCCATTAGAATATTCTTGTTTGGGTCCCATAGCGTGATAACAGTTTCTGCAGAAACAGCGAGAACAGAACCATCTGGAGAAAATGTAGCAGCTGTCATCGGTTTCTTCCTGCAAGGAAAGAAGCAGGTCAATTTACAAGCCAAAGATCCACAATTTGCAAAGGTAGGTATATAGTAAGTGCCTAAATGTACAACTCTTAATCAACTTAGCATATTGAAGTGGGAAAGTTCCAAGAAAGAGTATATAATATAGCCTGGCAAGCAGAGAAAGTACAACTCTAGATGTTTAAAAATTTATTCATGAGATTCACTTTGAAGATGAATTCAGGCAACAGTAAATCCATCAACAAAAGGATCATATATTCATACCTATATGAACCACAAGCATGGCAACTCCACCCAGAATTTGGCAGCAGCTGACCTTTCTGCTGACTGTCAATGTTGCATGTCCAAACCTGTAACACCAGCAAATATAGGTAGATGAAAAAGAAAGAGAAGAAAACTTGAGTGGACTGGCTCTAGATACCTTGAAGTCACCACCGTAGGATGAGCTAACAGCCATACGGCGAGTAGGATGGAAAGCAATAGCTGAAATATTAGCATCCCTATACATGAAGAGAAGTAATGTTATCATTCCACTATGATACATATGAATCCTGTTTAAACTTTAACACAATAAAAAAACAAAGAAACTTTACAACTAGATAACCCACGAACACTTCTACATGAAGTAAGTCACACGCAAACATGCAACTATACACATGCAGCCACTAGCATGCAGATGATTCAAGTCAAAGTTCTAGCTCACAAGGCGGAATATATTTCAAATTTGATACTCTGAAACCACAAACTTTTCTTATACTATATATTTGTGAAGAATTAATCAGGATCGTGCATGATGTTAATTTCTTAGACATTAGTGGTCACCCATTTCAATGAGCAAACATGATTACAGATAAACCTGTGGGGTTCATAGACAATGGTAGAGAGGCTGAATTCTTTGTTCTGTGATCCTGAAACCCAAAACTTAAGACAAACCAGTCCTCCCAGGCCTTCTTCGGCAAGTTTCACTTCAGCAGTACTCATCAAAGAGCCATCTGGGGAGAGCACCACTAATGTCAGGACTACCTATACCAACAATGTAAACTATATACGCTCAGAATTTCCATGTAAAAGTAACTAATATGAATGAATACATCATAAAGGAGAAGAGTTATCTCATGAAAGGAAAAACACGAATACCGTGACTTCATCAACCGGTTGATGATTTCTTTCACAAACTTGTACCTGAAAAGTTCATATAGTAGGTTAATCCAAACTTGGTGCAATAGTAATAAGCAAACGAAACCTAAATATCCCCAACAGACACTTGATGCAAAACTAAAAGGTGTTGGGGACTTGAGAAAGAGAAGAGCGCGTTGCAGAATAGCATTTGGCTAAAGCAGAAGGTCCAAAATCACCATTGTCTTGGCAAATTAAATTTTCTAATGTATGCAGGAAAATGAACCAAATGTATAAAGGTAGAAGTGACAGATTGGTTATCATTGCTTGACTGAGAAAGGAAGGTATCTCAACAGTGACAATAAAAATGTAGATTTGATTTTTTTTACTTCTCACCATCTCAAGGCCAACAAAAAATGTACAAAAATAATAGCAATGGCCTCCTCGTTAAGTATAAATTTGAGATACTAATGTTCCAAGAACCAAGAACCAAAGAAATAAACTTACGGGGAAGAACCAAGACCAAAGGAAACTCTGCATAAATTGAAGGGTTAACCACTGAAAAGCTTCCTCACCTCAGAAATTCCACGATCATCAAATAGGCTGTACAATTGGATGCAGTAGTTCTCTGTACGTAAGGCTGCTATGCCAGCATTGTGATCAAAGGCAACCCCACCATATAAACCTTCACAAATCTCTGGACAGGAACAAGGTGGCTGAAAAATCCAACACAAGAACTTATGATGAAATAAAACTAACTTCCATATAAAATGGAAGAAAGTGAGATCTTTGCATAGTCCCGAATTCTACCAACTTTGCAAGCACTTATACAAGAATCGAGTAATCTAACAATGTAGGAGTCAAAATCAGTAATTTGAATGAAAGTTTTTACGTAACAGTTTAGGACTTCACTCAACTCAATTATTCAACCCAAGTGTAGAGATCTCCATATTCAAGTCTATGGCCATTGATTAAAGTATAAGCAATTCTCCATTGCAGATCATTATGCCCTGAACTCCATCTAAACAAGGGAATTCTACTTCAATGCCACACAAATTAAAGAGAGCTGCAAGTGTGGCACAAAAATTGGGCTCATATGGGAAGTCGCTAGCCAACTTCCAGGGGAGACATATTCAAGATAAATTCATGAGGAAGTGTGGATCTCTTTCCTATAAAAACTAAACCAAGATGCCTTAGCCAGTGCCCACGCAACATAGACTTGTTGAAGATGAACCATCTTCCTTCAAAGGTAAGAATAAACCCAAGATTTTTTAAAGCAACTTCTTCATCACAATATTGTTTGATCATGGCAGATGCATTTCCACAATAAGAAAAGATTAGATCCTGGGAAAAAGCAAAAGTCTTAAATGTTCATCTCTACCTTTACTAATGTCAACCATTCTTATTCCACTATTTTCCAATTCCAATCTCCAAGCACTAGATTCCTATATCAATCTATTGAAGTGTGTACTGAAGAAGATCGGATATCTAATCATGAAACAAGCAGATGGAATGGGCCAAATGCAGCATTCAATGGTATGCTGTTCAAAACTAACCTTGACCCCTGCAATAGTCTTCATAATTTCCATGGTAGGCATTTTGAGGAGATGAATCTGATTATCTGCACAAGATACCTACAGCCATGATTTTAGGACAACTAGATGAAATAACAGGTCAGACGTGTCAATTTTGCATTTTTCTGCAGACAGTCAAACTTACAGAGGAAAGAGTAGGATCAGGAGAATCTCTAAAATATATGAGTGGAGATCCTATACGTGGTAAAAACTTCTTCTTCCCTGTATCTAGCTGCCAAACCACAAGAACTCCTTCTTTTCCACCTAAAAGGAAAGGAAAGGAATGTGAGCATCATAAACAGAATCATGTTTTGGGAACATACCATAATTTGTTAAAGCTAGAAGAACGACAGGGAGAATCTATGAGAATATAAATTGCAAATAAATTCCAGGCTGGCCATCATTTTGTTACAAGGCTTAAAACTTTTAAGCATCTCCAGTAAAAAGGTGATTGCAGGAACTTAAAACACCTTTCAACCATCTTTTTACTAACTCAAGAAACTTCTAATAGCTGATCAATCAATTTTCTTCATTATCCAAAATAATTGGATATTTTTTCTTTTACCTGAATATAGATAGGCTCCGTCAGACGAGAAAGAGAGGATTTTTATTTCAGCCGGGTGCCAGTGCCATGTTGTACAAGAATCAGCATCATCGTTGCCTCTAACCCCAGGTCTGTCATCATTGATAACCACTGATCTATTACTCACTAACCCATCTACTGCAGTAAATGTTCTATTTCCAAATCCCCTCCATATCAAAATTCTCCCAGTCATATCTCCAGCTGCGACAATTCTTTGAAATGGGTGAAATGCAAGAGCTGTCAAGTTTTTTGTATGATGGAGGGTGATCTTCTTAATCACTGCACGCTCAGAATCTGTAGCCGGAACTTTCCAAATATGAACCTTCCTTTTGATTCGAATCCCAATATATTGTCCAGATGGGCTTATAGTGATAAACTCCGGTTGCCTTGTCTGTCAATAAGTATCAAATGCAATAAACCGCATACGCAACGAATGAAGTTTAACTTATCAATCAAAATAAAAATCTAATAACATCTGAAAGACGAACTCTTGAATGAAGCCTCTCATTTGTGCAAGGCTTAATCTAACTGGACCTAAAATAAAAACTTGGAAAATAATGTAGAAGTTGCATCATCAAACAAACAGCATAGGTAGGGTAAAAAGAAAGAGTTTTTCTTTACCTCTGCCAAAGTCACTCCACCAACAAGGCGAGAGTCTGTTAAGTTACATTTCCTGATTTGCCCACGTAAAGCTTTAGATTGGTTTCCCTGATTTTTGGTCTCTTCAGTAGACACATAAGCAAAGAGTTTACGCTGGTCATTGGTATCCGTTGGTTGGACGGGTAGAGATGGAATTACCTGAAAATGAAATATTATTATCAGAATTCACCTAATGTTAATAATGTTTAAACAAATTAGCCCATAAGTGAATCAAACCAAAACAAAACAGGGACAGAATAATAGAAGAAGAGATTGAAGCATAATTTATACTACCATAGAGTGAATTGGGTACTTAATATCAATAGTCTTAATCAACTCAGGAACAGAAAAATCCCAGTAACGAATTGTCCCATCAAGCGACGCCGTCCAACAATAACATAACATCTTAGTCGACGGACTCGACGTTGGCACCACTATCACCGACGTAACAGCCGCCGTGTGACCCTCCAATGACGTTACCTTCAAACCCCCCAGAACAAAAACGTCATAAACAATAACTACAATGAACTAACAGAATCAAGCAACTAAACTAACAAGTTCAAAGAAACAAAAAGATAAATTACAACAATAAGAAAAGACCAAAAGTAAGGGAAAAACCTGCAAACCAGTGGCGGTGCTGAAGATAGAAACCGAGCTGCCGGCGCAGACGAGAAGTCGTTTAGCGTCATTGGAGAAGGCCGGCGGGGAAGACACGTAGCTTCTGCCACCGGTCAACATATTTTACTACGAAAGCAAAGAAATAAAATTTCTTGTGAAGAACGTTTGAAGCTTTTTGTGCGTGGGTTGTAAATTCCCGGACTTCGGCTGGGACTTGCGCTCGTACACGGCGCGGGACGAATACCCTCTAAAGCCCTAAACTTGTCCAACTAAAACCCTGCCTTTTGTTCCATGATCTTATTTTGTTGTATATTATTGCAAGTAA
>JAOTAX010000008.1:1326129-1337890 GCA_025629825.1 Erythroxylum guanchezii
GATTGAGAAATTGACTGAAAGCGGAGCAATTATGAACTTTTCAACAGCTCCAATTATTGAATTTGAAAGATGTGGCATAGATTTGAATTTGAACTTTACAAAGGTTTTTGCTTATTTTCGTTTATAAATTTGTTACCCACAGAGCGTAAGTTCACCCCCTTCATTCCCATCCACAGGTGATGAGAAGAAGATCGGGAGAGAGAAAGTGAAGTTTTTTATTATTTATATGGATACATTTGTATTGTTTAAGTTAGACACTTGTATGTTTTGGATCTTGGATATTAATATTGTATTATGGCTTAAAAATGTCATTAATATTTTGTAAGTATTATTTCATGATGTAATGAATTGTAGATTGGTGTAAGGAATTAGAATATGAATTTGGGTATGCGAACTAGTGTATTGAATTGAGATATTGGATGTGGATAATGTGGATGAGATATGATTGTGTCTATGAATGAGTTTGGTTATGATATGGATTTTGGACGGGAGGTCCGATGATACTGATGATTGTGTTGATTGATTGATTGATTGAAAATTATTGGATGTGTGAGAATTATCGAAGTGCTTTGTATGAGAATGAATAAAGAATGAGAGAAAAAAAATATTTATACCGAATTTGATTGGCTTAGATTAGATGTCTATGAGTTTCCAACGCTATTTTGTTTCAAAGTGTTTGATATCGAATGTCGGAACATGTGTTTCGGTCCGATTGAACCGTTTGTTCAGTTTTTATATTGCAGAAAAACAAAAATGGAACCAAACGGTCCCTTAGATTAGGTCTTATGTTGACTTTTAGCTTCAAGTCGGACTCAAAATTGAGTTAAACTAAACTAATCGGTTGATTTTAAGATGAGTTAGGACAAACTAATTTGCCTATTCTTATTAGAACTTGAATTTCAGAATGAATTGGGCTGATATCATTTTACCATTCTTGCTTAAGCTTAAATTTCGGATTGGAATTCAATCAGGACTGGTGAAAATTTTGGCCTGCCATTTCAAGCCTATTTCTTACTAATCCTTATTCATGCAATTGGAAATTTATACCCTAATTAAGGTTATTATTAGAGATGATAGTTGACTCAGCCTTGAACTAAACTCAAGCTATACCCGAGACTCGATAATTATTGTAAAAATTGATGTTATTTTGAAAAAAAATCATCATTTTTTATTTTTTAATTAAATAAAAATAATAAATTTCTAATTCAAGTTCAAGTTTAAGCTTAGGCTTAGAATGCCTCGAGCCTGGATGCCTTGGGCACAATCTGGCCTAAAACTAGATCCAGGCCTTATCAGAAGATGTCGGGGCGGGCTCTTGCTTAGGCCCGGCCTCGGTCTATTCTCGTCCCTAATTACTAATTATTACGCTTCTTATTTTTTATTTTTATTCTTTTGCATTTTGGACATAAGTTTCAAGCAACGGAGTTTGCACTCACTCAATTCACATTTCCTATTTCACCAGAAAAGCCCTAGTGAAAGTGGCGGCTCTCAGCTAAGGAAACCAAAGACATGGAAGGCTCCGTCGACGAGACAGCCAAAGCAGTCTCGAGCTTAGCAATGGACTCCGATTCTCCTGCTTCCGGCGACACTATCAGCAAGAAGTGAGTTTTATCTCTGTACTTTGCACTGCGCCTAAAACTGATACTCTTACAATCAACTTCAGCTACAGTTGTCCTGGTTTTGACTGCATTTAACCTTTTCTTTACGTGTGTGTGGGCAGTGCGCGCAAAAAGGAACTGAAGAACAAGCAGAGGGAAGAAGAAAGACGGCGCAAGGAGGAGGAGAAAGCCAAGCAGGTACATTTTTTTCGTTTTAATGACGCCAACTTATAATGGGCACCGATACTTATCTTATGTCCTTGCATGTTTCTAATTGGTCACTGAAGATCTCAACGTTTGTGTGTTTTGGAATTGCCTTGCGAAGGTACCAAAATAAATGTGGGCTTAGTTGCTTTTTTTAGTGGTTACTTATCTTAAAGTTTGTTCTTTTAACCAACATGAAAATTTCCCCAGATAGTACTATTTGGGAAATTATGTTTTGCTTAACTGTGCTCTGAATTGCCAAATGATGGGGAGGGGGATTTCTTTTGTGTCACTACGAATGTTCATATGAATAGTAACGTGATGAGAACAGGATTTAAAATAAGTCAGTTCCTGTTATTTTAGTTTACTTGGCAATTTTGGAAATTTTAGTTAAGATCCCTATTTCGTTAGGTTAAGAGTTTAAAGACTTTTGCTATATATACGTGTTTCAATCTTTCAAGGAACAACAATAGACTAATTTTCTAGTGGGAAAATGTGCTTCCTAGGAGTGATTCTTAGATATCCATGAGTTCTAGAAGTGATTTCTGGAATGGTATGATTCCTTTAATTTTGTTCGTTTCAAATCTTAGGTCTGGTTCTTACTTCATGATACAAATTCTAGGTGTGATTATTAGATCTATGCTTTTGTTAATTCCTTATCTCGGTAATTCTATCCCTAAATTCGTTAATTCCAACACAATAGAATTTCCAGCAACTAGTTTTACAATTTATATATGTTTCATCAAGTTGTTGGAATGTTCTCCATTTGCCCTATATCACTAATTATGTTACAATTTTTGGCTTTTTCTTTAGGCCACTGCCAAGGCTGGTTCTCAGGGTCAGAAATCTGTAGCAGCTGATGATGATGAGATGGATCCCACGGTATAATTCTGTCCTTTGTTTCTATAAGAGCCTTTTATTTGATGATGTGAAGGATCAAATTTTTTGATTCAGTTTGATTTGGGATTTCGTTTCAACACTCCTTCCATTTTGGCTTTGTTGCAGCAATACTTTGAGAATAGACTGAAATATCTTGCTGCTCTGAAGGAGGAAGGGAAAAATCCATATCCACACAAGTTTCATGTTACAATGTCTGTTGTTGAATTCATTGGGGAATATGGATCCTTAAGCAATGGAGAACATCTTGTGGAGAGAACTGTGTCATTGGCTGGTACTAGAACATAGACGATTCAATCAATATGGCTATATGTTTTGTTGCTACCATCTTTCCTTTTGTTAAACTGTGTATATTCTTTTAATCTTCAAGGTCGAATCATGAGCAAACGATCTTCTTCCTCGAAGCTTTTCTTTTATGATTTGCATGGTGGTGGCGCTAAAGTCCAAGTCATGGCTGATGCAAGGTATATCTAATTTTACTTCACTGTTATTAATTTCTTTTCTGGTTGGTCTTATTATTACAGATCCTGGATGTTACATCTTGAAACCAATGGAATTAAGCTACAAACTGAAGCAAAATGATTTTTTCCCAGATATCTAATAGTTAAGAAAAATCAAGAATGATAAAGCAAGATATATTGGAAGAAGCAAATTGATGAGCTTAACATTTGTAATTATACAGTAATTGGTTACAACAGAATGTATATACACCATACACGTATCCCGGAGGTTGTTATACACTAGGCACAATATTACACAATATTATATGAATAAATAATTAGTTACAATTCTTAACACTAATAACTCTCTTAAGGCTTGAGTCTTTGGTAAGTTAAGTTTGTTTCAGTTTTCTATCTTGGTCAATTAGAGTGCTGACGTTTCAATCTTCAGGATGGTACACTTGTTAGAAACTTGAGTTAATTAATACAGTTAAGTGCTGTTGATAGTGTAAAGTTTCACTTGTCATTATGAATTATGATATTACTTTTTCCAGTTCTCAGTAAACTATGAACTTAATTTGGTTTTTGCCTTTAAATCTTTGAATGTCTATAGACAAGAACTTTAACAAATAAAATTCTGTGTCTGCTACTATACCCTTCTTTACTCTTTTTCTCTTCTCCTTGTTTTCTTTTTCATTCTCGGATTAACTAGGTGACTTTTTGTTTATTGCTATACATCAGCAAATCTGGAATGGAAGAAGCTGAATTTTCAAAATTCCACTCCCATGTGAAGCGTGGTGATATTGTTGGCATTACTGGATTTCCAGGTTAGTTCCATTACAAATTATAAATAATTTGCTGCACTTACTTGTTCTGGATAAACTTGACTTTGTTTGTGGGACATGCAATGTACAAATTATCTCTATTTCTTTTTGAGGAAATAATTTAACCATAGTTTTTCCTTATAGTAACACTGATGATTGTATTGTTTCTGTTTCTTTACTCCAGGAAAAACCAAAAGGGGGGAGCTAAGCATTTTCCCCATGTCTTTTGTGGTTTTATCTCATTGTCTACATATGATGCCAAGGCAAAAAGCTGCTCCTGTCTCAGATAATGTAAGTTTGAAGGTGGAAAATGTTTCTTATTGATCAGCTCATAATGTTTGATACTATTTTTGGCACAATGGATGTTGTACAGAAAATTGAAGCTTGGTTACCAGGATGCACCAGGAATCCAGAAACATATGTACTCAGAGACCAGGTATTTTTCCTACGAAGAGAAGCCCATGTCAATATTAAGATATGTCTTATTGGATTAGCTACATAATTTTATGCTCATCTTGTGTGATTATACTTGAGTTCATCTTTGGGCAGTGATCCCTTGAAATAAGTGTGTCCTGTTATAATTCCCCTTGTTTTACTTCAAAGAAAATGATTTTGGATGGCTTTGCACTTTTGTCCCTGGGTACTAGAAGAAAAATGCCTCAACTTATTTTGTTGCTTGTCTATTTCCCCTACTATTCATGAGGATTTATACATTCATTCTTTTTATTCCTTTTGGGTTCCAGGAAACTCGCTATCGTCAACGGTATCTGGATTTGTTGTTGAACTTGGAGGTTCGGCAGATATTCAAGACAAGGTCAAAGATCATAACATACATAAGAAGTTTTCTTGACAATCTTGATTTTTTGGAGGTCAGTCATCTTTTTGGATGTCTAAATAGCTGTGCTATATTTTATCCCCATGTATACCGAGCCTATTAATGATTTCTTTCTAACTAATCTTGTCAATGCAATTCTGTCTTCAGGTTGAAACACCTATGATGAACATGATTGCTGGTGGAGCTGCCGCCCGTCCTTTTGTCACTCATCACAATGAATTGAACATGAGGCTGTACATGAGAATTGCACCTGAACTCTTTCTTAAGGAGCTTGTTGTAGGTGGACTTGACCGAGTGTATGAGATAGGAAAACAATTCAGAAACGAGGGTATAGATTTGACACACAACCCTGAATTTACAACCTGTGAGTTCTACATGGCTTTTGCAGACTACAATGATTTGATGAATCTGACAGAAGAACTGCTGAGTGGTGAGAGTTAATTTTTTGCAGTTGCCTGATGAATTTCTTTAGTTTATATGCAATTTATTTACCTGCTTGCTATTTTTATCATTGTCATCTAACTTGGTTTATCCAAAATAGGAATGATCAAGAAACTAACAGGAGGCTACATAATTAAATATCATTCAAATGGGCTAGATAAGGACCCAATTGAGATAGATTTTACACCCCCCTTTAGGTCTGTTACTTGTTACCCTGGTATGTAGCTTTAAGATTGCTGTGGAAGTATGGACTTGGGATAATCCAAGTGTTGGTTTAATTGCTGCAGGAGAATTGACATGATAGATGAGTTGGAGAAGATGGCCAACCTTAACATACCAAAGGACTTGTCTAGTGATGAGGCTAGTAAGTATCTCGTGGCTGCATGTGAGAGGTTTGAGGTCAAATGTCCCCCTCCTCAAACGACAGCACGCCTATTGGACAAGGTTAATTTTCTCATCTCTTTTTTTTTCATGTTTTTGTGATCCGTTTGTAATTATTGTCAAGTTGCAAAAATTGAGCAAATTATCTGACTTCTAATTTTGTCAAGATGTGCTATATTCAGTTACTTCCTTGATGAATTGGTTTAGACCTGGCCCATGTAATTCTGAGGCTTGTAGTTAACAAATTTGTGTTCTTAAATTGTGGTTTTTGTCACCCTCATGTTTGCAGTTGGTGGGACACTTTTTGGAGGAGACTTGCGTAAACCCTACTTTTATTATCAACCATCCTGAGATTATGAGTCCTTTGGCTAAGTGGCATAGGTCGAAGCCAGGCTTGACTGAACGTTTTGAACTATTTGTCAACAAACACGAAGTACTTCCTCTTGACCAGAAGATTTTTGCTCTTCTTCTCCTGTCACTTGAATTCTCTTAAGCTTTACTGACCATTACTAAATTTTCTAATTATATCTTAGGTATGCAATGCATACACCGAACTAAATGATCCTGTGGTACAACGCCAGCGGTTTGCTGAACAACTCAAGGTATCTATCATCACCAAAAAGGTTTCAGATTTTACATGTTTGGAAAGTGCTCTGAATGTGATCTATTCTGTCAATAGGATCGACAATCAGGTGATGATGAAGCGATGGCTTTAGATGAAACATTTTGTACAGCTCTTGAGTATGGACTGCCTCCAACTGGTGGTTGGGGAATGGGTATCGACAGATTAGCTATGATATTAACTGATTCTCAAAATATCAAGGTTTCTGCTATAGACTGTCCATCTACATCTTTTGTCAGCATACCAGCGAAGCCACTTTCTACATCTATTCACCATTTTAATCTTTTTGTGAACAGGAGGTGCTCCTCTTCCCAGCAATGAAGCCTCAAGATGAACCTCCTGCCAAAGGTACTAATCATCATCTTGGCTTGTTATTCTTGATTGTTTCTTATTTATTCTTCCCGAAGGAATTTCCCCCGTTTCATGCAACATTGGAACAAGACAAATATATTTTGTTTCATGGCTGCAAGAGATGACAAACATGTTTCTCCAATTTTAAACTAAAGATTAGTTATTACAGTCTTAGTACGTCCAGCTGTTCATTTAGTTTTCTTATTTTTAGCAGCTTCAGCGACTCCAGGAGCTTGATATGCTAACATCCGGTGCTTTCCATCAGAGCTCGTAATGTTAGAATATGTGATTGCTTGCTGTAATAGAAGCGTCAAGGTATCACACATTGTCCATTATTATAGCGGATATACGAGTCTTTTGTAGCTTGGGGAAGTGTTCCCTGGATTGGATTGTTATAGTTAATTCGGAATCAAAATCTTCAAAAGGAATGAAATACAATTTCCAAGTTGATGGCTTGTTTTCATCCCTTGGGCTTTGAACCTGCTGCGTCAGACTGAAATTCTTTATCTTTAATATTTTTATTTATTGCAAAATAAATGTTAATGTATTGTTTGAGCTGAGGCTTTTCCCTTGGAAGCCCAAGGCCTTGTTCTTTTGGATTGCCTTTGTCAATCTATTCAAACCTCGACATTTCTGAACCCACATGTAGTGAGTTCTTTTCTTTGATATATTAAAGATAGGAAAAAGCTTTGTGATTATTATTGATTATAAATAATAAACAATTTTTGATAAATAAAAAATATTATAATTATACGGAAATCGAAGTTAGCAAAGTTAATAAATATTTATACATTTTATAATAACTTAAAGCTTTAAATATTTGAATAATATTTTTATAATTCTATTTAATAGGGATACTAGCATGGTCTACGTGAGGGACTTCTCTCCAGTTGGTAAAACATGAGTGGTTGGCATTTGTTGACTCCTTATATGTTGCAATTATTGATTAGTGACCAACTAGCTGCTCATAATTAATTAATCCAAGCAGTAGCTAAGGGACTCCATTAGTTTTTGTTTATTTATTGAATAATTTCTTGACCTTTCACGTTATCGGTTATTCAAGACGGACTAAGTTTAAAGATGCGAAGACTTCTAAATGTAATATGTCCTTTAGAGTTAACAAAAGGGAAGAGACTTCTTGTTTTGTTTTGTGGTCGCATTTGTATTTGATTTCGGCTTTACCTACTTGCCTCCATCATCAAAGTGGAATTGTAAATTGCATTGAATGATGCACTTGACCCTAATAAGTGGTCCTGCTAGGTTGCCTCTTCCCAAATAAATTTGTCCTGACCTGAGTCATGCTTCAGTTTTTGTGTTTAGACAAAGGGTTTTCACTTTTCAGGCACGTGGAGCAGGTAGAGAGCTACGTAAGACTAGTCAAGTGTGGTGAGAGCTCAGGACATATGTTTTCTTAGTTCACATACAAACAAATTGATTCATCCTTTTCAAAATTGTTAAGATCAAAGCTACAAATACATCTATACTAAACAGTATAATCGATACAACTTATTTTAATACTGTTTTTAGTTCAACATGAACACATAAGCCTGTGAAAAGACACTTATTTCAATAGTTTCTAAGGGAATGGAAGATGAGATTGTGGATGAGCAAGAACTTCAACCAACAATGTCTATTACAAAATCTGCTGGAGCCCAGCGCCGATCTTCACTGGTCAGATAAATTTATACCCCCCAAAATGATAAAAAGGGAGGGTCTTCGTTGAAAGACAGGCCACTTGCCTAGTGGGATTTCATGTACTGTCCACATTCTTAAAGTTTTGCAGCCGTAGCTGATTTTAGAGCATCCAACAAAGACTGTTTCATAAGAAAAGACAGCGGAGGTGACTTTGAAGCCATTAGTTTCCATTTCACCGTATTTATTCATTTCCCATGCTGATATTCAAGAATCTCGTTGATGACAAGAAAAGGGTAACCAAAACTCCACCACCAAAAAGCATGGGTGGACACAAATAGGTGGGTCTAATCGTCTAACAGTTATGGAGGAGATGCTCTTGGGTCTCCTTTAGTGTCAATAATTATCTATTACTATTTCCTCTTCTAGGCTTTTAGTCCAGGAGTGTCTCGCTTGTAATGATGACGATTCTTGTTCTACCCTCTTTTTGATATGAAAATCACTATTCAGTGCATTGCTTTCTTTATCACAAGTAGCTAGGGTGGGGCAACGGCATGGGGAAGAGGAAGAGCTATTGTCCTTCCTGTAAGATGCTCAAGTTGTTGTGATAAAGAGAGAGTGGAACAAGTTAATGGTCCAAAATGAGGGAGACACTAACAGACCCATTTGTAAAGCTCTTTTAAGTTGCATATGTCCTTTGTCTTCGAATTTACAAAGTGCCTTTTAAGTAACTTGTTTGGTACATTTCGTATTCAGGCATGTCTATCTTGTTCGGTACAAATATCTATTTGGAGTAGGAAAATATAGGCTAAAATTTGGAACTTAATATGATATATATATATAACATAACGTGTGGTCCTCCAGCATATTTTCTGGTTCTAGGTAGGCATGGTGCTCTCCTTCATGGGGAAATATCAAAGCCGCCCTTCGAGAGGGTGGTCCAACCGGTGGAGTTCATCTTTTACGCATCTACTAATTTAAAGGTTTTTAGGAAACAAATGACCTGTCGAACTCTAATATACTTGGTAACATACCTGGTGCATTGGTGTAAGGAATCCCCAGATAATGGCCAGCAATTGTGTCTGAAGTTCTGTTTGTAGTTTATTGTACTTAATCTATGCTTTGACCGATTTTTAATTAATTTTAATTAATCTTAAATTTAAGACCAGCTAAATTAATTTTATTTAATTATAATTATTAAAATCATATCATTTTACAGTCCAAATTTAAGGTTGTCTTTGATCATATAGCAAGGATTGGATTTAGATGTTGGACAATTTTGTCCTTTCCTGTAAAGTTGGACAACTATTAATTGCATTTTTCAGTTTTTAAATAAATTATCGATTAAGTTATGTAATTTGATTCAAATAAAGATAATAAAGTAACCCAACAAATAATCTAGATTAATGGATCGAAGTCTGGGTAAAAAATAGATCTCAACTAGTGTCGACCAAACTCATATCGGCCTTGTGATGAAGAAGCCCGACGTAGAAGTTATATATAGTTTAAGGTCTCCTGCAGTTACTTATATTAATTGTAAGCACAAAGAATCTCTAACTTATTATGAGAACTTACGTATTGAGAAAACTGAAAAAAGATCTAAACCACATGTCGGAAAATACTTTTCGTAAAATCTCGAAAGATTCGTGATCGTTTAAAACTCGAAATTGACATCGAAATCAGAGATAGAACCAAAATTAAGTATTATATATTACCTTCATTTTTAATTATTTCATATTAATCCTTAGTACGTAATAAGGTCTACACTACGTGTCACATTGAATATAAACAAATTTGCACAAAATGCCTAAACATGCAGATCTCTACCAGAAGACCAATCACTTGTTCATTAAGATGCTTCACTTTACTGCATACCAATCTATTTGCTCAGAGACATGCAATTAATTGTGCTAGGCCCCAGATTCCTCCCAATCCCATTAATTGTGCTAGCCCCAGATTCCTCCCAATCCCATTTTTGTATGTATCTCAAGTCAAAATGTTGAAGTTTTTCATCTTCAATAATATTTATTCTGAAGAATAAATAATTAAATGGAATATTCTATTTCTGTCTGTGCCTTATCATTCAATGGGCTATGCTTTATTTATTTCCCATAATCTCATATTCTAACTTAGGAACTATAATACATTTATTCCAAATATATATTTCTTTTATAGTTTTTAAAATTTTAAAAATTAATTAGTTCATTTATGTGACATGTAATTTAAATTTATTTTTTAATTGAATATAAAACAAAATATTTAAAAATTGAAAATTACAAAAAAATTTAAAGTTTAGGAAAAAATTTAAACCACACAAAAACTTATATCTTTTACTTGAAAATTAACAATTATACAATAACAACAATTCATTGAAAGTCTTGTTGGTCACGGAAATTGGGAGGTTTAGAAGCAAAGACGGATCCAGAAATTATTTTGAGTGGGGACAAAATATTTAAAATAATCTTATATTACTGAAAAAGATACAAATATTTGTATATTTGATAAACAAAAAAATACAACATTATCTTGAGCTTCTTACATATAGCCTACTATAATCGTTCCCTACAAGTCCTCGTATTTTTATATCGTTGTAAAATTTTCTCATTGTCAATATTATTAAAGACATCTTTTTCAATATACATGATCAAACAGTCATTCATCCAAGAATCTCCCATTCGATTGCGCAAGCAATTACTATCTTCATTACAGAAAATGTTCTTTCCACCGACGCAGTAGCGATAGGCAAAATCAAAGTTAATCTCACAAGTAAAAACACCAAAAGGTACACAAAATCTTTTTTTGTTTCAACTAACTTCTTGGCAAGATCACTAATCCCGTTTAATATTAAAAATTGGTCATCAGATTGCATATCAACAATATAATTATCAAGTTGATCACCAAGAATAATAAGCTCTACTTTAGATAAATTAGAAGGATGCAATGCAGCAAGTTGGATCAATTTTTACTTATCAAAAACATAAAAAGAGTCACTTGGATTCAAGCATGTCACACAAATAAGCAACTTGATAGTTACCTCATTGAAGCGATTGTTGAACTCTTAAAGTTGTATATCAATCACAGTATAAAATAATTCCACTTGATAATAATACAAATTTGTTATTTTTTGTGCATTTTGCCTTGACCTTCTTCGATGTACAAAATTTTCATCCATATTTGGAATAGCAATATCATGGTTCTTACAAAATGAAGATGTTTAATCAAATAAGGACCGCCACCCATCATCCTTCATCATTTGTAGTCATTGCTTAGAAACTTTAATAAAATAAATTGCATTGATAATGTCTTGATCCATCATTTTCAACGCTTGAGATAATTCATTTGTGATGCCCAAGATTTTTTTCATCAAATATAAGCTAAACACAAATTCATAAGATTGGATAGAATCAAGCAAAACATATGCTTCACCTTTGTGGGAGAATCCTTTCCACAATTGCATTCAATATAGATTATTGTTTTTTGCTTTGGGTATGGTGGTCCTTGTGAAATTAGGGGAAGAAGAAGCCAAAAAGATAAAA